>VZUI01036613.1:0-62470 GCA_013401135.1 Cettia cetti | reverse complement strand
CATTCTAAATCCCAAAATACTACATTTACACCCTGTGATAAACTACACTACTGTCTTTTACATCTTTGTGACTTGTAATTCCTCTCTCAGTGTTGGAAACCTTTCCCATGGACTGAAATCAAAGCCAATGTCTTCCTGAGCTCTGTGCCAGGGTCTCCAACCCCCCCTGTACAGATCCTAAACCCCCCTGTACAGATATCAAACCCTCTTGCTCAGGTCCCAGACATCTCTGCTGAGGTCCCTGAGCTCCTTTCCAAGCTCTCGGACCACCCAGGGCGCCCAGAGAGATGTCCTGGGTTCCAACAAAAGGGGTATTTTGTGGCAGCTCAGAAACTGAGGGAGGGACTTTCTATGGGCCTTCTTGTCTCTTTCTGCTTCTAAGAGGCAAAAAAAAAAAAAAAAAAAAGACACACAGGCAATCTTGGTCCTGAATAGATCTGCACTGGTGTGGCTCCTCTAGACATCAAGCTTTAAGGAAACATATGTCACAAAACCCCTCCAAGAACAGAGCTAGGATTACATCTTGAGAGATGAATTTATTTAACCTAATGGCAGCAAGAGAGGATTAAATATTTTAATTCCCTCCCTTTCCCTAATAACTGTAGAGAGTGTTTACATGCAGACACTTGTTTGGCTTGGGGAAGACGAACTGTACACAGAAGTGATTAGTCTGTAAGGTGAATTATTTTTAACACCTCCTACTGAAAACAAAGTGTTTTTTCACAAAACAAAGAATATTTTTCATGGGGCATAATGGCACTCCTATGAAATCAGAGGCATTGTCACTCAAGTGGGACATGCAGGCTTATGAATTGGTCTCCAGATGAGTCCCAAATTTTGCAATCTTCTCAAAGCAGTAGGGTGATGATTTTCAACGCTCTCACAAGTGAGACGACTACGTGGAAAACACATCAGTAAGAATTGTTGTGGTTTAACATTTCAGAATAGCTAGGTACTTTGCTACTGCTCCTGAGATTCTACCTTCAGCTATCTAATTTTTAAAACATACTTGTCAGTTGTTTTCCCTGGGAATTCTTATATGAATGTACTGATGACAGATTAAGATACTGATGATGAAGAAAAATTTGCTGTAAATTAGTAGGTGTTTATTTTTGAGAGGACAATGCATTTTGGAAAATTTCCAAATTAAATTTGTAATTTTATTTTTCTTTTTTTTTCATTGTCAGCATTCTTTCATTTTTTTGTGCAACAAGTTTTTTTCATTTAATAGATAAGGCCTGAATAGGGATATTCTATTGGGCTCAGTCCTCAGTCCTGTTCTCTCAACAAGCATATATTCTACACAAACATCTGCTATTAAAAATTAACTTTTTTATCAGTCATCATTTGCTTGAATTTTAAGTCAGTAAGGAAATAAATTTTGTTTCATTTATTTGGCATTTTATCCTGAATTATTCACTTGAGGTATATATTATACAGATAATCCCTAATTTTTATTTTAAACCACAGGTTTACTTAATTTCTGTGGGTAAGAGAAAATGCTGAACAAAAACAAACACTAACGTCCCTTTTAGTTATTCCAATATAATTTAATCTTTATCTCTAGTATGTTTATGACCATAGTCATATGAACGTGAAAAATTATCAATTTCTTTAACCCTAACTGTACTTTGACTTTGGTATTAGACTACGTTTTGTTATTTTCTTCATGACACCAACAAAAGGGGAAGGTCCCACAGCACGGCTGCAGCCAGGGCTTCCATATGTTATTGTAAGGAGACAGCTGTTGTGGGACTGGAGTCAGTGTCCTGCGATGCTCTTCCACAGCTCTTCTTATCCTCCTCATTACAGTGTCAAACATGGGTTCAGTGTCAGCTGATAGAGGATTTGCCTCAGATGGATCTTGTGAGAGATTGAACAGCAGTGGAGGGTCATGATGGGCTACACCATCCCCGAAGCATGGACAAATTCCTCTTTTGAAACAGGCCCCAGAGGCTTCTGGCTGAAATACTGGAGTAGCATAATGAGCTTTCCATACGGTGCCACCTGTCACATAAGAAGCACATTTGAACAGCTTAATGTCATTAGGAGATGGGGAAGGGTGCTCCCTGAAAGGTTGGTTCATGTTTAAATGATCTGCTTTGTTGCTCCAGGGGGAAGTTTATATCATGGTTGTTACATACAGGGAGAAGGTGTTGTGGAAGCTGGCAGGGGTTCAAATGGTTTTTGTGGCTCATGGGTACCCCTTGGCTCTGGGTACCATGTGCAGTAGATGCATGGTTAGCCCAATATTTTCAGTACAGATGGAGTCTGCCACTTTCTTCTTCCCCTTTAAAACTTTTCATGCCTCTTGGAGAAAGGAAAATGGAGAATGTAGCCCCCAATTTCTGGGTGTATATATTGATACATGGTTCTTCTTCTGGCTCTGTACATCTGAGTGAATAAGTATATTTAGGCAAAAACTGACCACAGTTTATTTCTCTGCTCATGTTCCAGCTCATTTCCAAAAAGGGTGGTAATTGCAGGCCTTTAAAACAGTGAAATCTAGAGTCTAGTTTTTAAGTTAACATGAAGAAAGCAAATAGTTCACAGCTTTAGAGCTTGTACTTCATCAAGCTCTTGTACTGACCATGGGATAAGCACAGGTTTGCAAGTTTGTGGTGAAAAAGTGGTAAATGGGTTGGACTACAGCTGAATGCAATTCATCAGGATATTTTACTTCTCCCTCCCTTCTCCTTCTTCTCCTATTCCTTACCCCACATTTAGAAAGCATTACACTGGACTCAGAGGAGAGGATGTGCCCAGCAAGAAGACAGCAATTAGACATTATGTCTGAAAAAGGAGACAAGAAGAAAGGGGACATTCACTGCTTGGAGTCACTTCTGCACTCAAAGCATTAAAGAACTGATGACTGCATTGTCCCTACATGGAAATTTTTTTTTTTTTTTTGGTTCAGTGGAGTCAGCTGAACTTTTCTTCCTTTCTTCTCTTGTGTCCTGAGTTGTTCTCTATGTCTGGAGCCTGCAGCTTTATTCTTCAGTCTCTCTCTTGTCACTATGCTAGAACAATATTTTGTGGATAAATAAAATTTTAAAACTTCTTAAAACATGAAGGGGAACAAATAGCAGATATTAAGGTTTAGGTAATGTCTTAGATTAAAATATCTAGTTGTTTGCTAGCTGCCTGGCTGATTATCTCTTTATTTTCACCACAGTTTCCACATCCTGCTTCTGCACTTTTATGGAAGATGCTGTCTCAATGGTTCTGAAATGTTTTGGTATAAGAAAATGAAGATAAATTTTAAATATCTCCGTTTCTGAAATTGTGAAAGAAAGGATAAAGAATGTTTTCTGAAAGAAAAAAGGGTTAGAGCGAAAGGGTGGTGATATTGCCAAGGTTGTGGATTCAATCCCAGAGGGGTCATTTCCTTAGGAGCTGGACTTGATCCTTATGGGCCCTTCCCAGCTCAGAATATCATGGATCTGGAAATAAAGATGAAATCTTTTAGCTTTCTGACAGCTTACTAGGGCAGACAGATACTCCTTCGGTCTGTTTGAGTATTTGCTTTGCTGATGGCTGGATGGGCTCTGCATCCTCAAGCTTATCCCTGTCTTGTTACTAAAAGAATGTTTGTTTCATGAAAGAAGTGCAAGCATCCTTTGTGATATCAAGGTGCCCTGAGGATGGGATTTGCTTCTTATGTCTGTTGGTCAAGCAGCAGATATTTGCTACAAGGAGTTAAACAAGCACTCCCTGGGACATGCATTTTATCTGAGTATCTAGCTCTAGTTGGAGTGCTGTTTTGATATTGCTAAAATAACCATTTATTATATGAGATGGACAGATGGACTTACCTAGATGTACATAGGAATTTGTGATCAGTGTTCAAAAAAACTGAACTAAGTAGTCTTTTTTTTCTTTTCCATAAATAATTGAGCTGAATTCTTTATAATTTGTACACTGTATGGCAATTTGAAGTAGTGAGTGTAGAGTCTGGGGAGAATTGTCCTGACCCTGCTAAATTTTCGCATTCACTTTTCACAGCTGCAGATAATTACTGGAGTTGCAGAGTGGAGACAGGTCCTTGTTAGTTCACTTTGAAGGATAGAGCGAGGAGGATTTTAATTAACCTCTGATGGTGAGATGAGTAGACAGCTGGGTTACAGAAGGATGAAAGAAAAAAAAGGTAGTAGAAATCAGTGCTGATAAAAGCAGGGAGGTTTCACTCATTTCCAGGAGGCATAGAGAGATATACAATTTGCTACTGAAGTAGCTCTGACAGAATCTGAAGAGTGCATGGGCATGTTAGGGCAGCGTGTTAATTTAATAAATCCAAGGGAAAAGAAACCTGCTGCTTCAATCCAAACATGTCTCAAACCCATCTCATAACAATCAATCAGTTTCATGACCAGGAAGAAATGGACAGTCACTAATAAGACTTATGGTGCAGAGGTAAAGGAAAGGACTCTAACATATAAACAAAGAATTCTTCTGGCTTCTGTGAAGGTCTTAAAGGATAGGTCCTGCCTGGGTGACATCAAGACACAATGGCTTCATATCTAGGCTGATCAAGAGACAGATGTTAACAGATAATAAATATGTAATGTGTAACATACTTGTAAATGAGCTAAAATAGACTCTATTTGTCGCCCCAATCAGAAGAAATTCCACTTGGAGAAAAGAATCAAAATTTCTGGCCTGGCTGAAAGCTGAGCTACATATTTTATTAGCTGGTCTTTTATATGCAGAACATATCATTGTTTTCACGCCCCTTGGCATAAACAGTTCAACAGGAAATATTGTAGAAAGGCATGCATAAGAAATCTTGATGTGCCCATGGCTTCATATGAACATGAAATGCCACAAATTCCACCTTGCATCTGTATGTTCTGTGCATAGCTGCTTAAGTAGAACTTATATAGCTTAGAAGAACAAGCAATGTAATTTAGCTCAGGAGAACATCAGGAGAACCTGAAAAGCAATTCTCCAAATGCCCCATCTGTTTGGAGCATGAATTAAGCCTCTCACTAAGGAAGTGTGGCATGACTCTTCCAGCAGGATTATTATCCAGGAACTGGGGCAGTCAGACACAATCATTCTGTGTTCACAAAAAGTGGTGTGCATTACAGAGAAACAAAGAGAGATCTCCAACAGTAGTGAGAGATTCTTGAAGCTCTACATGCCAGGAAACAAAACCCTTCACCTCAGGAAAGGCAGGGCTATTAACAATAAGGCAGAAGAACTGACAGTTTGAGACAAAGTATTCCATACACATATATGTGTATGTACATTTTTACATTATATTCCACTGGAAGCTAGAGAGCATTACATCACATCTGACCTGCAGGAGGGGGATGTTTATACTCACTGTCCTTCTGGTGCCAGCGCACTGCATGCAGGAACACCCCACAGTAGTGGAACAGGAACTCGTGCCTGGAGTGCTGCTCTGTCCCCTGCAGCAGGGGAAGCAAGGTGTGCCCATCCATGACCCTGAAGGAGAGCACCAGAGTCACCAGACTGCTTAAGAATTTCAAGTCTACAGCTGAAGCATGAGCAGTACTTACTCTA
Source organism: Cettia cetti (assembly GCA_013401135.1). Classification (NCBI taxonomy): domain Eukaryota; kingdom Metazoa; phylum Chordata; class Aves; order Passeriformes; family Sylviidae; genus Cettia; species Cettia cetti. The sequence continues at coordinate 56,941 of VZUI01036613.1, read as the reverse complement.
TGTGTGCAGCATTAAGATTTCAGGTGTCATCATTAAACCAAGGTACTGTTTAGCTAATGAACCCTGAGATTTTTAATTGGGTGAATGTGTGGAGACCAGTAATTAGCAGCTACTAGAAGTTTTTACATTTACAACTAGTTCATGCATCCTGCCTGCGAGATCAGACATCATTACTATAATTTTCCTGGAAGTGATAACAATAGTGAAGGCATGGTTCACAGGTTTTAATTTTGCCACCTGAAATGGAAATCGCTCACTGCTCTGTGAGCTCCAGGCTTTGTAAAAATTATTTAAAAAAGAGAAGCCACTTAACTGGGTTTAGTTACAATCTACCAATACTTCTATGCTTTATGCTGAAATGGCTAAGCCACCCACACTTCCTCATGTCCTTTAGAGAAGTCTGGTTTCTTTCACTCATCCTAGTGTCCCAAATCAACCAAATTGCTTTTCAGTGATAGGAGAACTGAGTTAGCTAAATTACCCTATTTCTTTTCTTTGCCTTTTTCACATAAGCAAACAAGATGGGGAAAGGCGTGCAGAAAGAAATCTAGAGAATTGCCTGTTTAGAAACAAAGAGAATTTAACACGTGGCTGTTAGGATGCATTACACATTCAGCTTCTGTCTAAATAAAGAAAGAGAAACAATATGATTTATGAAACCGACTCTGTACCTGTCCAGAGGCACTGCCCCTCCAGCTAGTTGAACTACTGTAGGATAAATGTCCATAAGGCTTGTAGGTTCATTGATAACTGTGCCTGCAGGCAACACTCCTGGCCATCTAACTATACCTGGAACACGGATTCCTCCTTCCCATCCTCCCATTCCTTTTCCACCTGTTATAGAAGGGGGAGAAGTGTCAAAATGATAAAATAATAGAAGATACTTAATGTGTATGTATAAGAAAATGTTTTAAAACTTTTAGAATATTTCATTCCCCTGTAATGAAAACATACCAAATCCTGGAAATCAGTAAACTGTCATTCAGTAGTGGCTCTTTGCATTATTTGTATGTGTGGCTTATTTATCTACCTTTTTTTTAATATGCAGTTCCCAGTAGCAAGAGTGAGTTTTAGAGAAATTTATTAATGAAACTGCATTTTTAAATCTTGCTAGTTTGTCTCACTGGCATATCCCCTGTATGTGGATGTAAATAGTTATGTCTTTCTGTCATTGATATCTAAACTGATATTGTATTCTCCCCTTGCCTTATCTCTAAGCAGGCATGATTTCATTATTGTCCTCTCATCCTGAACTTCCTAATCACATTTCTTTTCCTCCTCTGGACTCTCCTGTTACTAATATGCTTTTGTTCAGCTAGTGGAAGTGAATTCCTTAGATCAGATTCTAAGCTATTCAAGTGAGCCTCTTGGCCTTTTTGCATCTGTTACTGGTATGAAATCTTCATATCACGAACTAGAGGCTAATTTTTCATTTAGGGCTGTGTGTGGGTGGATCTCAGCTGTATCAAACATTGCTTATGTGGCTCATCAAGTAAATTAGTACGAGACAATGTGCATTGTGATGCTGAGCAAGGTCAATGTGCACATGACTCTCCTTCTGTAGGGAAACACGACAGAAACATCTTTCAGACTTCATGACACAGTAAGTGCCAAGCTACCCAAGATGTCACAGTGGCTTTTCAAGGCTTAGTAATCTGCAGGAAGCACATACAGGAGATTCCATAGAACTTCCTTTCTATAGAGATTTTGCCACTGTGTTTCAAGCTAGTCATAGAGAGTCTAAAAGAAACTTCTATGTTTCTTCTAGATACTGGAGAACTGAGAACCTGGAGAAACTGGAGAGCTGAGAACTGAGAAACTGGAGAAACATAGTAAGAAATACCAACAGCATGATATCTGCCAATGTTGACACAGATAATCTGTAGAGAGGAACCTTTTGAAACTCAACAAAGGCAAATGCAGGGTCCTGTATCTTGGGAAAAATAACCCCATGCCCCATTACAGGCTGGGGCTGACCTGCTGGAAAGCAGCTCTGCAGAGAAGGAGCTCGGTGTCCGGGAGAACAACAAGCTCTTCATGAGCCAGCAGTGCCTTTGGGGCCAAGAAGGCCAAGGGTATCCTGGTGTGCATTAGGAAGAGCATTGCCAGCAGATTGAGGGAAGTGGTCCTACCCATCTTCTCAGCCCCAGCCTTATAAATAGCAGATGCCCTTTTTTTCAGCCCTACAATCCAAGATTATAATCCTATCATATAGTTTATTAAATAGAGTCTATTTGGATATGTTTTTTCTATCACTCTTTTTTTAAGAGGAAGTCTCATGCATGTACAAGCTACTAGAATTTTACCTTTATATATCCCATTCCATCCACCCAACTGAGAATTTCCTCTGTGAGCCTCTAAGAATCCTCCATGATCAGATGCAAAATAAATAAATGTGGAATTCTTCAAGTCCTCTTTCTCAATAACATCCAGAAGCCTGCCTATAAAAAAAACCCAAAACCTCATAATTACATCAGCAGATGCAGTCAGATTTTTTAGGTCTTGACTCCACATTCAGTGGGACAAGAAAAAATTTAAGCTTTCATCTTAAGAAAATAAAAAATAGGTATTGTATGATTATGGAATAGCAATCTCTGAAACCAGCTGTGTAACCAAGGTGAGTTCACTTATTTTTACATATTCCAAAAGGGAATTTGGTGATTACCCCTTTAATGTCTTTTTCACATCCAAGTGAATGGAGAATTTTCTTCAAGACCAACACTTACCCACCATCCAGTCCATCTCCTCTACGTTATCTCCATACAGGCCATGCCTGCTTCTACCCTGAAACTTCTCTGTGGTAATGAGAGGGGTGTGAACATGTAAAAGGGAAACAAAGAGAAGGAATGGTCTATGCTTGTTTCTGAAATAAAAGAAAACAATGATCATTTCTCTTCAAACTTTCACTCAACCCAAAATATAACAATGGTATTGCAGTTACGTTCTCAATTTACATTATATTGTCATGTGAACAATTTTTATTTTGGCGTCGTTTTGGCTTTGAGGTTTTTGGAGACAGAGGGGATTGAAACATACCCTCAAAGATGTTTTCTCTACATTAAGACCAAAACAGTAATGGGTCCTTTCTCTTTCCGGTTTCATATTAGACATGTGCAGAACATAAAATAGCCATAAAATTTTGGTCATAGCCAAAAGACTGTCACATTCCTGGAAGCAAGGAGAATGGGACTCACTAGCCCAAACTTAAACATGGATGTCCATCACTGAGCATTTGAGGTGTCCTCATGGAAGAGGCAGATATCACCCACAGTGAAACCGTATCACTTTCAACATCAAGCCAGGCAGGTTATCCTAGGAACCTGATATTATCTATGCTCAAAGTTTTAGAGAAGGAATTATATTCCCTCAAATTTCCTTTAAAAAACAAACACATAGCCACTAAACCCTGACAGAAATATGGATATGCCCAGATTTAACACACAAATACTTTTAAAGATTTAGCAATTTTTTTCAATTCCAATTGAGATTACTGATAATAAATGAAGGACACCTTTGGGGAAAAAAAATAAACAAAATCCACAAAACTAAAACTCACTATCACTTTTCTGTTTGTTAAACATTAACTTCACACGACACTTTCTATGACAGTCCATTCACCACCCTAAGATCATTTTTCTGTTCCTACTGGCAGAAGACATAATATTTGGCCAGGCCCCCTTTGTATCACTTGCTCCACCCCAGTTGGCTCCTCACCTCTGCTGATTACCTTTCAATGAATGTAATTGCCTCCTTCAGCATGTTAGACGTAGTGTTTTGTAGGTTCATCGGTTGTTCAGTGATATCGTGGTTTCTCATGAGGATACAGTTCCAGTACTTGGTGAAACCATAGCTGGAGAACCAGGAGATGAAATGAAGGAGACCACAGATGGCCAGACAGACGATTATTTTCCATTTTACTGGGAATAAATTGGCAAGTTTTCCAATCACAAGAGTAAATACTGCAACGATGACCATCTGAGTGTAAAACCAATATGTTTTTTGCAAAGACTTGGCCAATTCAGGGTCGTCTGTGCCTTGACACTCATTCAAAAGGGTAAAAGGCATACCATAAAAATAATCAAAACCATGATTTAAAGGATGATGGCAGTGATCATGGCGGGTTTTGCAGTTCACACCCATATGCCATTTCCCTGGAAATAAAAAACAAATATCTTATATCCCATAGGAGGGTGTATCTGCCTGTATTTCTCAGTTAAGGTGCAGCCATGGGAGGAGCTGGTGTGGAATGGGGACAGACTCAGGGAGCAACAGTGCACCCTCCCTTCAGATACTGGCAGACACTGATGAGGCCCCTCTCAGCCATCTCTTCCCAAGGCTGAACAAACCCAGCTCCCTTAGCCTTTTCTTGTAAGAGAGATGTTTCTGTCCCTTAATTATAATCATTATTGATGAATAAGTTAAACAATACTGGGCTCAGTGCTGACCCTTGGGAACATCACTGGTGACAACTAGACCCTGTGCCACTCATTACCATCCTCTGGGATCAGCTATTTAGCCAGTTCTTAACCTACTTCCCTGTCCATGCATCCAGTCCACACTTCCAGAGTTTGTCTGTGAGGATTATATGAGAGACAGTGTTAAAAACCTCGCTGAAGTCAAAGTCATTAAGAACACTGTGCTGAAATTGATATAATTAAGACCACTGTGGTGTCTCAGTGCCAACTAGCAGATTATACTTTTCTGCTCTAATACATCAATGGATATCTCTGTTGGTTCATCCTAAAGCAATCTGTACTGGGCAAACAAGATTCTTTCCTTTGAATTTACTTCCATTTGCAGTGTGGATTTACGTATTACATACACCTCACTTTGGATTTATCAGATATGTTGTACTCACATTGGACCCGTGGATAGTGTTCTGAAAACACTGCTGTTTTGAAAGTTATGCATACAAGAAAATCTAATTTAACTGATCCTGGACATTTTGAAAAAACCCTGTATTTACAGAAGTAATACAATTAAATAATATACAATGAAAAGGCAACAACTTTCTTTGTTTCATACCTACAAGTGCTGTAGAATAACCTTGCTGGTAGAGTATTTTGGCAAAAGTAGTTTCATTTGGTGGAAGCCCCCCGGAACCACCATTCCAGAAAAGGACCTGCCTTTGAGTGCTGGATGCCATGCCTAGAGAGGAATAATAGTCTTTAAAATAAAACAAGCCAGATTTCAGATTTCCAGTCTTAGATTGTGCTTTCTAATTAATGAATTCAGCTGCCTTAGCCTAGAGCCTTTTTATAAGCCATTTCCTATGCCCTAGGATATTCTGCTTGACCTCCAAAATTATGTCTTTTCCAGGTTCCATGTCATCATATGCTAGTCAAATGCAGATGCTTCAGATGCTGGGGTGTCTACAAATGGCAGGAAGACACCTACATTTGGATACTAGGCAACTTCTTACAATCAAAGTTCTATCAAAATATGATGTAAACAAAAAAAAAAAAAAGGCAAAAAAGTTTTATCTAGAACAAAAGGCTTACAGAGTCAGGGGAGCACACTTCCGAAATACAGAGTTTGTGATAACATTTCTACTTAAGAGAGTCAGAAGCTACACTGGTTATTGTTATACGCAGTGGCTGAAGTCCTCTGTCATAAATTTACATAGCTAAGTATATCTGTTATAAGACACAATTGCTGAGAACTATTCCAGTCTGACACATTTAACTGTGAAAAGGTTTGTGAGGATATTAAAAATATTATATTTAATATAATCCTAGTGCCACTGCACATACAACATCGCACAATTTTCTTCTTTCTTTTTCTACCCCTGGGTGCTTTGTACTGTTTGGTTTTTTCCTTGTTGTTATTTCATCACATATGAAGTGTTTTATATGAGGATTTTCCCATAGAAATCAATCATTAGTCAACTCTAATTTTTGCCCATTTCACAGAGACTCCAAATCCCAAGATTAACTGTTCTTTAACATGGTTTATTTAAGGGGATTTTTAATATCAACACTGACTAGACTAACTGCAGCTAACCATTGGAGAGAGGCCCAACCTGATCTGATAGGGTATCTGCCAGTCAGGAAAGCAGCTCTGCTTGGAGTACAGACAGCTGCTGCAGCAATGTGCTGAGTGAGTCTCACTCCATCCTTTGCCAGTCCATCAATGTTCGGGGTCCTAAAGAGAAAAATCCCATCTCCGATAAATATGTATTACACAGAAATCCATGGCATACCACTCCTACTAGTTTTGTTGAGCATATCACCATCAAATTTACAAAAATCTGTTTACCTACAACTCAGTTAGAAAAGTTCTGTGTTCTATATGTATTTTTGAGATACCTTGACTCCTTGAAAATGAGTTTTCCATGGGTGCATATATACGTTTTTATTAATAACTAAAAAAAAAAAAGAGATGAAAAAAGATAAGGTATCTCAGGTATGTCCCACACCAAAATCCCATACACCATAGGGAAGAAGAGGCTTTTCACAACACAGCATCCAAGACAATAATGGGCAGGAACAAAGACACATAATTCTCTCAATCAATCTATATACAGATTGATAACTGCACTAGGGACAAATATATTGCACAGACTGACATACAAGGGTTGCTAACTGATATTAAATTCTAATCTCATTCCTTCATGTTTCAACCCTGGGATTATGGAAATTTATGTATTATACTCATGCCTGACGAGTACAGTGCACAGACATATTTGCAGAGTTCTAAGTCCCAGAGAGTTTCTCAAGCATGCCTGTATGATTACGACTCCAGTAGGAATTACTGCAGAACATGCATTTTGCAAATAGTTTGAAAAAACCTTTATCTAGATAAACTAATTAATTAATAATGAATTTTAATGCTAAGTATTATCAGCAGTTTTTTAAATGAAGTTAGTCTGGAAGAGATAATTTATTTCATACCTTATTGTATCATTACCATAGCAACCCACATCTCCAATACCAAGATCATCAGCCAGTATCAGTAAAAAGTTAGGTTTTGAAGGATTTGATACACATGTTCTTGGAAACAGGAATAAAATTAGCCAAATATTTAGGTAGCTCCTAAAAGCAAAAGTAAAGAGGTAAAATTACAAAAAAAAAAAAAAAGTTTTATAATAGACTTTAAACTACTATTCCTAAAGTTTTATGGGGACTTCATATAGGTGCAAACAGCAACCAAAGAGTGCCAGCAGATGGAGCTCCTGAATATATACAGAAGTCCTTGAGTTTTATAATATTAGTATAATTTTCTGGGGTGGTTATTTACTATTATTATTGCTGTTATTGTTGTTGATATTTATCATTATTTCAGACAGGAAATTTTTGTCTGCATTTCTTTATTGACATTTTCCCTGATCTCTGTGGATGCTCCCAGTAGATAATTACAAGTGTCCTGAGGCACCCCCTGTATGGAGTTGTAGGATGCTCTTGTTAATATTCCTGGAATGAGTGGGACAGGAGCACAAAGGTGGTTGGTGTGGAGTCATGCTGGTCACAATGGCAATGGCTTGACTGAGGCATTTACTGCACCCCCTGCTACACACAGTGTCTGGAAAGTGCTCCTTAAGCCATGGGACCATCTGCAAAATCAAGGTGCAGCAAAAGGCTTATACTTGATTATCTTCCTAGGATATCCTAAGAATATCTCTGCACATATTAATTGCTCAAAAAGTTGGCAATTGGAAGCTTACAGATGCTCACCTGAAGTAAAATACATATGCTAGAACACATCTTCTGACTGCTAGTTCATTAATAGATACTACATTAGTTCATTAGTAGATACTACAATATGATAAATATATAGTAAGTGTATATACCACACACTATATGTACTCCTAAACCTCCCTGGCTTGTAAAAGTAGGCTAAAAGGTCTTGAGATACCAATAGAGCAAAACCTGTGTTAGTAACTATTATACACTCATTGAGTTGGGGTGGTGGTAGCAGGAAAAATGTGAGATTATTTGCTCATGTTTTCTTAAGCACAACACCTAAAATCCAGGAAAGAGCCTCAGTGAATGTTTCTTACCATTGTTTTTCCGGGTAAACTTCATAGTTTTCCATTTTATGAAATAGGTACATAGTTGGTCATATAAATTCTGATGAAAAAGGAAAAGAAAGAAATCTGAACCCAGGAGTTCTGGTGATTTTGCATGCAGTTTTGCAAGGTCTGGCCTGTTTCCAGCTGCTGCTAATTCCAGGGGGACTTGTAAGAATTTGGAAAGAAGGCAAAATGTTAATGGCTTTTAAAAAGTTGCTAAAGGTGCCTATTACTCAATACATGCACAGAACTGTTGGTGTTCACTGAAAGGAATTTTCTCACCATTTTACAAATGAGGTAAAACTATTATCTCACTCAGATCAACTTTAGGGAAAAGAACCTACCTTTACCGTTAATAATGAGTTATAAACTACAAAAAATACATCAAATAAAAGTCATCCTGGAAACTAATATTGTCACTATTATTCTTGGGAAAGGAGCTGTGTTGTTCTTTGGTTTAGATGCTATCAAATACATTCAAAAAGGTGTTTCTATCTGAATTATTACCAAAAACTTCTAGAAACTGGAAGCTACTCGAGACATAAATAACTTTATGATTTTTTCCTTAAAGGACTCCAAACCTTAATGCCATTTGTAAATTTAACAAGCCAGTTTTTCTACCTACCAACTCTATGAAGTCAACCTGGATTTTAAAAATCTAGAAATAATCTTTTTGTTTGTTAAATATTTATTTTTTTTTGTCTGGCAAAGCAACTTTTATGAGTGGAAGTGATTTTCTCTGCTTGCTGGAATAAAATAACTTTGGAAAAAAGGATGGCTTGGGAAACACACTCCTTTTCCTCATCAATGGCCTAAGGGAGCTACAGACAACGTTGCACTGGAATTGTGCAAACAGTCCTGCTGAATTACATGGTAAACTGGCTCCAGTGGGGACTGGCATATGCTTACCTTTGAGGAGTACACTCAGCTAAATTAGAGATGCCATTAATTCCATCACTGAGAAGAGAGAAAAAAATTGAAAATATCCCATCCATGCAGTATCCCTACTTTTCCACACTTCTTTCTACTTCTAAACAGCACAAGAACAAAGACATTGTTGGCTGTACCAAGGAACAGATTGAAAGTAATAAGAACTTTTACTTTCTATAACAACTCAAGACACCTTTGTAAACACAAAGTCACTTCTAAACACAGAGAACTCTATGTTTCTCTGTCTTGACTAATGAAAGACTTGGGGTTTTTTTTCTGCAAAAATGAAAACACAGCAATTCTGAGAGGTTTTTTTCTGTCTTTTTAGTATACAAGAGTTCATTTGGAATGTCTGAAGAATAGTAAACTGCCCAGAGCAGAGTATAGTCCTGCCTTATGCATTTCAGAGGATGAACCCTAAGACAAAAAAATTGCAGATACTGTTTTTCTGATCAGGAAAACAGTATTAAAGAGTCAGAACTTGGGGTCCATTAATGATTTTTCCAAGCTACATCTATACTCTTGTTTGGCTGTGGCTGAGACAATAAAGGAAAAAAAAAAACCTAAAAAACCCATAAAACCCACCAAAACAAATCAACAAACACAAATAAGCCCCTTAAGCCCCCCAAGAACAACAACAAAGGAACAATAAACAACAAACTTGATCACTGTGTGTTATAGAATTTTCTATGGTGATGTTTCCCTTTGCTGTTGGCAAGATCCTGAAAGGCAGTACTGAAAGCTCATCCTTCCTGCACAGTGGGTGGGTCAGAGATTAATGAAAAGGCAGCAAAGTCTCTCTGATTCAATGCAGGGGCTGTTTGAAGCAAGACCTTACTGTGAATGCAGATGCCAGAGGCCCAGTATCAAAAAGAAGGCTGTATTAATATGAATCAAAGGACTTGCTACCAGGATCTCAAATCTTTTTGAGATGGCAGTGTGGCAGTGTTTCACTGTTACAGCCTGGATGCAATTCCCCTGAGGTTCCAATGAACTCTGGTCCCATATGACAGAGCTGGGGCAATGGCCAGTGCCTGAAGCTATTTATCTGTGACAACAGAGCGACTAATGGCTCTGGTCTGCACCTATAATGGCAGCATCTTCATGATGCTTTAACAACAGGCAGAGCTCTGCCTTCCCAGCTACTGTTAGGCAGCATTACTTTTAAAGAGCTTGTGGTACATGATTAAGCCAAAGCTATTACAATGACAATCTTCACTCTACACCAAGTAGCTGAGGATCAGCCCTTGTGAGCTGTAGTGGAACAAAAGAACCAGACAGATCTGAATATCCAAGAAACCCCTTGACTTCCCAGGGTGCTGATCACCTTTCCAAGCTCATATAACAGCTCTGCTGTCTTCCACTTTCTCCCCACAGGTTCATGCATCACAGCCAGCTGGTCATAGTAGGCACATCAATATTTAGATAGAAACTTATGTAGAGTCCCTCAGGAAAACTGTGAACTTGAACAGAGGCATACCGGTGGCATTAAAATGATATAAATACCATTAGATGTTGCACTATCTGATTTACTGCAAGCTATTTTAGGAGTACTTCTCTTACTGAAGGACTACAAGAATGACCACACTTACCAAAAAACCACCACAATTTAAAAATGCATATTTGCATTTGTCTGTTAAGGCTTGATTCCTTCTGAAAGCAGAGCTCTCACTGAGAGCACTAGGAAGACGTGAGTCCACTACTGGGCCCTAGGGCTTGTCCAGCTTCCTTAGCTGGAAATAAGAAAACCCAATGTAATTTATAAATCTAACAGCAGCCTCTAAAAATCAGCAATCTTGTACAGAAATCCAAGAATACATCAGATAGTAATTCCCTCTGTAAGCCAGTAAGCCACAATAAAATGATCATCAGGACTAATAAAAAAAGCCATCCCCTTTTAACAATGTGGAAAACAAACCCTCTCAGTTATTCTTGTTCCGAAATCCCTCTTGCACCTGGATGTGCTGAGCAGTCCTGATTCTCTAAAAGGTGTGTGGGTGAAGCAGGCAGGAGCTCACTCCTGTCCTTCCTGCTCTCCCTTCCCCCTCTCTCCAGCATGGACACAATGGGATCCCTGCCAGCAACAGCCAGTAAACTGGAACAGCCAGCAAATGGGAACAGCTATGCAGGTTTTACATGAATTCCAGGCAGAGTACAAAGTCCTTATTGTTGAAATACTAGCACACTGCGGCTACTGCCTCTTCTATGTTCCTTAGTTAATTCTGAGAAAATGCATATAAAGTCTGTCACTGCTCTTTTCAGTGCTTCAGGAGAGATGCTATAAATAATAACAAGATATGCTACAAAAGGTTTTGTTCCTCCCACACAGTTTTTCCAGCCTTCCAGATGACATAAAAGGACTAGCTTGTCCTCCCTTTCTTCTGTCACATTTTTCTGTTTTCATTGCATTTTCTAGAAAGGTAGGCATACCTGTGCTGAAGATGTGTGTATTTGTAGTGTTTACTATCCATCCCCTTCTTTCAGATCTTAACTCTCGTGTAATGCATTTTTAAATATAGAAGGTCTTGGGAAATTACTTGGAGGAGCCTTATTTATTTGCTGTCATTTTGGTTCTCTGTGCGACTTGAATACAGCAATTGCTGAATTTCAGACTGTGTTCTAGAGAAGTCAGTAGGAGTCCGTGAGATGGGAAGATGAAGCAGCTAAAATTATCAGATTCATATAATCCAGTGGCAGGGATAACCAGGGTTGGAGACAGTTTTTTATTTTTTTGCATCCTTGCACTTATGACTATCTATATTCAGTAATTTTTATGTTGAGACATTGGGCTACTTTTATTCATATATATTTGACTGTGATACTTATTTTTGTTTGACTGCATAACAGCTTGTTGTGCTTCTGGTGCAAAGACTTGAAAAAATCGCATTTCTCAAAAATTAGGTTATGCTTTGGGAATGACAGATCTTTGAAAACTGCCAATGACACAAGTATTAACTTTTACTGGCTTTCATCCAAATTATGACTAAACTTTTTTCAACTATTTACATCTTTCTCACCATGTGTTCACTACTGAGGATGGGCCCATGCTGCTGCTGGCATGATTAAAAATGCAAACTGAAACAAACTGCACTGCTCCTGCCGCCACCTCCTGCCAAAAAATAAAATAAAATAAATCCCACACCTTCATATTTTTCCCTGCTAGCAGGGAAAAAGAAAAATATCTGGAAGCAAAGACCTCACATTCTATTTCTCACCACTACGTTAGTGACCTAACACAGAGCTAATAGCCAGGATTACTTACTGTCTTCCACAGAATTAAAATTTAAACAAACATTTTTTCTAACAAAAAAAAAAAAAAGGAGAGTAAATAAGTAACACCAAAGCAGAAGGGAGATTATTTTTATCTCTGCAGGTTGACCCAAGCAGTATTTCCTCCTCTTCAGCTAACTAGTTTTTCACTGCCCTGAACACAGAAAGCCTACTCCCTGCTGTAAACAGGCAAATTCTCTGCCAGCAACAACTTTTTTTTTTTTTTTTTTTTTTTGAGTCACTGTGTGTTTTAGACTGCTGTTTTCTTTCTGGTTTTTACACGTCTGAGTGTTAAAGCAAACACTGGCATTAATTTAGCTTCTTCTCCCTTTGACTAGCTTTCTGAGTGAACACAGAGTTGTAAACATAAATACTGAAATGACATACCAAATTTCATAAAATCAGTTCTATCTCAGACTCTTACCTAAGAGGTAAGAATAAAAAGGTTAACCTACTAAACTGACTGAACAAATAAACTGTTTGCAGGGATATTTGAAGCGAGGGAAGCAAAACAACAAACAATCTACAAAAACCTTTTTCCATTTACTAAATTCAACAAGCAATTTTTCTAGAGCTCTAGCAGGATACTTATAATGAATTCTGACTTCATCTACTACTACAAAAATACAGCCATTAATATAGTTCAAAGCCCTAAAATCTGTGTAATGTCGCTGTAAAATGCAGTGCAAAACCATGTCTCCTTAGAAAGTCCACTAGGGTCACACCACTGAAGGTGTTTGTTCTGTTGGTTTGGGTTTAAGTTTTTTTTAGTGCTGGCACATCCACAAGTTGTATACAACCTTTGAACAATTTGTAATTTGGAAAAATATATATATTGCTACCAAATTTTTTTTTACTCCAATATGACTCTCAAATGTACCTCATTTTTCTACAACTGACATTGAAACAGTGTAAATTATTAATTAAAAACATTTTTATTAGCATCTTATATGAAATAAAATTGTTTGGCCAAATAAATATGCAGCAGGACCTCTTTCTCACGGGCAGAATATTTCTCTCTCATATATAGCTGTTCCAGAGGTATACTGCACATCAATATTTTATACCTCTTTTTGTCTGTGATATAGGCTATTTTTACTCAGATAAAGCTTCAGATCACAAGTTCATGACTTGAGAACAATCCCTCACTAAATCAGATTTGCTTCACCTCAGGAGGAGCAGCCTCTCAACAGAGCAGTATAGGAAGCAGTAACGACTCCAACTTCTATGTTTAAATAGAGTACAACTGCAATTTGTGGACTATAGAGGCACAACTGCAAGCATTTTGGAGTTTTATTTTTGTTTCTTACTGCTGCCTTCTCAATACTGTACACTTTGCTCTCTGCAACATTTTTCAACTGTATTCCTTGATCAGGCATAAATTAGTTAGATATTAGGAACATACCTCTCTAGTTTTCTCTTTTTCTGAAGTCTGCAAAACCAGGATTTCCTTAAACCTTTGGCTAATGGCAAAGAATAAAGGGGAAAACTTCTGATTGCCATTCCTTTTCCTTTTATTTATTTTCATCCACTTTGCTTCCCAGAAGAAGAAAAGCTCGATTATTATCTGATATTTGTGCCAGCAGAGTACTCAGTGCCACAGTGATGCCTTGGAAAGGCTGACCTGGAATAGAGACTAGACTAGACTCTTACTAGAGGTAAGAGAATAAAGTAGGTATTTATTGAAAGGCCTTTAAGGATACACCTTGGGCAGCACAAGAGCCTGGCCACGGCTAAACCCAAGGTGGACTCAAAATGGTCACAAAATGGACAACCAGTCACGAGGTCTCACACTTCTATGAGTTTTGGTTCAATTGCATATTGGGTTTAATTGTCCAATTACAGCTTCAGATTTTGAGGACCCATCCTTCTTATTTTCTCCCTTCGGTCCACCATCATTTATGCCTTTGGGCCTGAAAACTTCTAATGGTTGTCCTTGGTCTTCAGTAGGAAAAGGATTTGCTTTGTCTACCTACTCTGTGAAGAGAGCTTACCAACACTTAATAATGAGGCTTAGAGCTACACTGCTAGGAAACACAGAATCTGAAAAACATGAAAGCTAAAACTTAAGGCATCAACAGGACATATCATTAGAAATGCATCTCAGAAAATCTGTGTGCTGTCACCTTCCTTATCACACCAACAGAATGGGAACATCTCACAGCATGGCTGCAGCCATGGCTTCCACACCACGTTGGACACAGTGAGCTGCTCTGGGACTGGAGTCAGTGTCCTGCGATGCTCCTCTACGGCTCTGCCAATCCTCCTGATGACAGTGTCAAAGAGGGGCTCTGTGGCAGCTGAGAGAGGTTTGGCTTCAGAAGGGTCTTGCGAGAGCTCAAACAGCAATGGAGGCTCATGATGGGTCACTCCTTCCCCAAAGCATGGACAAATTCTTTTTCCATACCAAACTTCAGCCCCAGGTAGATGAAAGACTGGGGTCACATAATGAGCCTTCCAAACAGCTCCAGCTGGCAGGAAAGAAAACTTACAGCACAACTACAAGGTCACAGAGAAAACTGGAAAATTCCTTGAAGCAATAGTAGTAGAGTTATTGACTAAGGAGACATCATCTCATACACCCTCGTACCCCCAATCATAATAAATCTGATTTTTTGTGTAGATTACTAACTTTGAAGATGGAAAACATGATAAATATGGAAAAAGCCACATTAAATTTCCAGTGTATTCTTGCCTCACTTCTTATAGCACCCTTTTATACTCACAAAAATTCCTTTTCTATGAGACATATCTGCTAGCCAGTCACTGATATGTCATGCACAACAATTTCAAGAATCTCAGACACCAGTCCTGAAAAACACCAGTGATGCAAAAAAATTGACAATTAATAAGAGGAAAAAATTCATGTTTTTCAGTTACCAAGGAACAAACATTTATACTTACTGTCCCTCTGGTGCCACCCCACTGTGTGCAAGTAGGACCCACAATAACGAAAGAGAAACACATGCTCTGCCTTTTGAGCTCTTCCTTGCAGTAAAGGCATCAAGTTTCACCCATCAATCACCCTAATGTGATGGAGAGAAACATAGGCGGGGCAAACCTGACAATGCATTTGTAGCATTGGCTACAAAACTGCATTGCACTTCCTTGGCATTGGCTGCATCAGCACTTGAGACAGATCACACAATAATTTTCTTATAGATTTAAGAGCAGCCACCAGGCTGTCAAGTCAATATTTACACTCCTTGATTTTTTTAGTTGTTTGTGGTTTTGTTGGTTTGTTTTTAGTATATGGTAGCCGGCTCAACTCATTCCATCTAGCAATACATAAACAATATTTAGAGCTTGGTCTAGCAGAAAAAAAGTAATTTATTTGATAAATCAATACTGATCTCAAGCCGGTTAACATTTTCTTACTTTCAAAGGAACTTAAAGAAATCTGTTGGGCAAGTAAGGGCTTACCAAAGTTGAGAGGTACTTGTAAGGGCCTGTAAGTCAAGTCAGTTGGTGCCAAAATAACCTCAACCACCAATTTTCATCTTGAATCAGTGCCATAGATTTCAATATGTATCAAAAATTTCCAAGAGTTGAGAAAAAATGGTGTTTCCAAGTTCCATAAATCCTATGAAAATCCATATTATGTTCCACTGTCATGCTGGCATTTTTGAGTATTTTGTTTCCAGAAAGTAAAGCAGATTTAATATATTTGGAAGGGAAGTGGAAAAATGTGAACAAACTTTCTCTTCCAAATCAAGAATAGCTTAACTTGAAGCCATGTCCTCTACTGCCATTCTAAAATGCCAACCAGGCCATACACATAGATCAGCCGTAATAAATACCTGCTGCAGAAATACCCAGAATTTATATTTTTACACACACCCCAGAATTTTCATAAATATGCCAAGTAAATAATACTCATCAATAGCCTTAAAACTTAATCCTAGACTGGTATTTTCAGATGGACACACATCACCACAATATGTACTAATTTTGCAAGACATGGAGCAACTCTTTAGCACAGACTGAGAGAGCTCCTGCAAATCCTTTTAGGATGCAAAGCTCCTACATACAGAAACATGGTTTTGAATAAATTAGTAACCCTCACGTCTAATGGGCAAACTCAATACATGGGACTGTGTGTAAACTGTGACTGTGAACTCCCAATTGTAAATAATTAACTAGCACCTATGGGAATTTAACTATCCAGGAGCAAAGTTCCAGTTGTTTGGGGGGTTTTTTTGTACATTCTACTACTAAGTTACACAGTGACAGAGTTGTGGTGAAACGTTATGGTGCAGGATGCCCCATAAACTCTGAGAGTCCTGCCCTTGAGAGTTGGCTGAAAAATAATTAGCGAGACAGCATGGTCAAGTGTGTCTTGAAAAATCAAAAGGGTTTAATAAAATAACTGGAATAGTACAAAACAAAAGGACTAAGCTGAGCACAGTGTAAGGACAGATCCTTCACCTGCTACAACACCTCGAGAATGCCCCTGGTTCCTTTGTTCTGTCCCCTTTTCTACTCAGTGGTTGATGGTGGGCCTATTGGAACTCTGCCAGTAGGAAGGGGTACAAGTTTTGATGAGCAGCTACAAGGTCCAACAGGTGCTTCTCTCCTGGCACTCAGCCAATTACAAAGAGAAAAAGACAGAACTTTCCAGAAAAACTTCCTCATATAGAAATGCCCACTCAAGAGTGAGGGGTGCATTACTACAAAACAGTGCTGTAGAAGCACTGCTGGCTAAAGGAAGGAGACTTTTCTATTTGCCAGTCTTGTATCTTTTAAGAGTTGTAGGGCATTACGGTGGCACAATGAATCCTTTCAGAGCACTAATACATTCAGGTAGAGTTGCAGGGGGAAGGTCTCTAAAAGGACCTTGGAAATAAGCAGTTCTTGACAGCTCCTTTGAGTCAGTCAGGCATTCTTCTTTCCAAGATGGGGACAAGAGGAGTGCTCTCCATCCCTGCCTTTCTCATATATATATATAAAAAAAAAGACACAAATTA
This sequence comes from Cettia cetti, assembly GCA_013401135.1. Classification (NCBI taxonomy): domain Eukaryota; kingdom Metazoa; phylum Chordata; class Aves; order Passeriformes; family Sylviidae; genus Cettia; species Cettia cetti. The sequence continues at coordinate 39,763 of VZUI01036613.1, read as the reverse complement.
TGAAATTTGCTTTTACCTATGTCTTCAGCCCCATCCCCAGCACTTTATTTTCTCATGGTATTAAATGCTGTATATATTCTGATCCCTGTGGTGATCCTGCTTGTGGATTAAGATAGGGTCAAGGACAAATTCCATCTCAGGTAACATACTGCTTACAGCTCCAAGTCTATATTCTAAGTTGTTAAGTAGCAGTACTGTGCACTATAAAATAACCACACCTAGAGCTCTAACTGATTATTTTTCATCAATCCATGGAGAAAGACTGCAAGTATGTTTAATTACTCAACACCAGTAAACTTTGAAAGCAATAGGTAAAGAAGAGTATAAGACAATATATGATACATACACTTTTCAAAACTCCCTAGAATGCCATTTCTCAAAATTGTAATAGAGGCATAGCCAGAGACTTCCACTCAAGAAACAGATCTCCTTGCTTAAAAACATGAAAACATTAAAAGAAAAAAAAATAATTTGGCAGTTAGTATTACTAAGTGATTGTACAACATCTGCCTAATGAATCAGGTACGTGCAAAAGATCATAAAATATGGACAACTATTATGTAACTTTTGTTTACAAGACTCAGCATGGACTTACACCATAATTGAGCTCGCAGAGCCTTATTAACAATGATCTTGAGGACAGAGAAGAAGCCATTGGCACAGGCAATCAGATGTTGAAAAATCCCTACTAAATTATAAAAATTGGTTCTTATACTTTCCTTAGAATTATGTTCTGACTTGATACTGCTGTGCTCAACATGCATCCAGAGAATGATAGCATTATAAATTATAGCATCCTCCTATTCAAGAAATCTGCTCCTTCAAGATTTCACAGGGAAGCTGTATCCGTACAAGAGCCTCACACCTTAGACTACTTCTGTGAGGGCTTGTATAAATGAGGAGACAATTTTAGTTCTGTGGCTCTCACAGGGAAGAATTAAAACAAAGGGTGGGGGGAAATAATGACATAATTTTTAGTAGAGTTTAATTTCCTAAATGAGGGTAAAGAAAGGAACAACAAAAACTTAAAGCAAATGAAGCATCAAGAAAACTGATTCATTTGAGTCCAGGGCTCTTGGGGGAAAAAATAACCCAAAAAAACCCCTCAAACAAACAACCAAAAAACCCCAGGCGAGTCAATTCAAACAACAAAATTTTAATTTGTCCTAGTACAAACAAATGCATTCAAGCAGGAGCCAGAAACTTGTCAACCTGAAGAGAATGGCAGTAATGGCTCTGCAATGTTAGCAATGCAATCCTGAAAATGAATTAGGCTTATAGAGAGCAATAGATTGGGCACAGTCATCAGTGTGATGTCAGAGGTAAAAGAGGAATTCAATCAATCCTTCTAACTTTTTACAAGGGAGATCTTATTGCTCTCTACAGCCATCTGAAAGGAGGTTAGAGTGGAGTGGGAGTCAGTCTCTTTTCCCAAATAACAAGTGACAGCACAAAGGGAAATTACCTCAAGTTGTGCCAATGGAGATTTAGACAGGATATTAGGAAAAATTTCTTCTGAGAAAGGGTTCTAAAGCATGGAAACAGGCTGTCCAGGAAAGTATTTTAAAGCTACGATTAAAAGTGCAGAGCATCAGTTATTAAGTTTGGTATCTCCACATAAGAGGTCATAGGACTCTAATAATCCAGGCTAAACACTTCTGAAAAATGAGATCAAATCCCACAGAGGCCCAAACAGCAGAAACTGGCCAGAAAGTTTTGTGTGGACACAATGGCGTTAAACAATTTTTTGGCAGCTCTTACTTCACGTGACTGCTCTACCATTTCTTTCTCCACATTTGTCAGCCATAAATGAAGGCTTCCAATAAATTAAAATTCCAATAAAATTCATTCCACTTGCCAGGAATGCCACAAAGTCTGCAGCTACCTCAACAGTCACTTGAAGAGATTTAGCCAAAAAAGCTTTGCTTGGTTCCTTACAGGGCTGAAGTAGGTGGACCTAACTCAACATGGATTGGTAACAACTTTCTCTAGCCAGCAGCCTTGTGTAGGCTCTGGTTTGGGCTTCTTCTTTTTTTTTTTTTTTTCTTTTTCAACTTTGCTTTACAGAAAGCAAACTTCATGCCTGAAACTGCTAGAAAACTAGTCCCTTCTTACCCAGCTGTAGCTTAGCAGTAAGTAGTTCCCTCATCTTCTATTTCACTTGTTGAATCGATTCCTTGATTAGAATTAATCATCCTTGATATGTTGAATTGAAGAAAAAAAAAGGAGATAAATTTACAGAGATAAATTTACAAACCTCCACTTCAAAAATATCTCCTCTTTAGTAAAATATTTATTAAAGCCAGGCATATCCCACGTTTCACCATCATCCCCAAAAGCCTAGCAATGCCACCACTCACTGGGATTCCACCAGAATAAAGGGAACTTCTCATTCTTAAAAATGTTAACATTTTTAAGTTGGAGAGATCCAACTCAAACAGAAAAATCCTTGTTATTTAAGCTAAAAGCCTGCAAGTACACACAGCAAAAGAACTTGCCTTCTTGATTTCTTTGTTTAACTACAAATAGTGAAATAAATAATTTGCACACTGCTGCAAAACCAGAGCAAACCTCCAAATTCTTTAACACTTATTTAAATATTAAAAAAGTGAGTTAAAATTATTACATATATAGAAATATTTACTGGTGATGTACAAAAGTCTCTGTCTGCTTAGCTGTTGGCTGAAAATAGACACTTGCTTTCCACCTTGTACAAAAGCATACTACAGAACAGCTTCATCTCTGTAAATAGTATATTAAAATGTAATCAAAAATGCTAATTTCATATTACATTATGGCTCTGAAGGAAGCATATTCAATGTACCATACGACACATACTCTTCCACCTTGTTGAACCCTCTCTTCTATAGCTTCTAGGTGTACAGATGTTCAGAAGAGGAGAGGCAGCAAGTGGGGAAAGACAGAGAGGGGAAATTAAAACTTCCCAGATGGTGTGAGAACAGCCAGTTTCTCAGCACTTGCAGATGGTGAGCCAGAAAGAGGAGCTGCTCATCAACCAAAATACAGGAGAAATCCTTGGAAAGATGCCAAAAGCAGAAGATCATCAGTAGTCTCTCTTACCCCCACCCCCCTTTTCATTTTGCATACTCAGGGAAACAGCTTTGACAGTGCTCACTGCAGGGGGACACAGTTTTTAGTGGCCTAGAAAATATCAATCCTTGCTCTCTAGTACCATGATTATATTTCCACTTAGCTTTGTGCGTTGTCAGTAAGTACTACTCTTGTGGTAAGTAACCAAACTTTTTTAACTTACTATGGCCACCCTGTTCTAGCCAAGCTGCTGCACAGCAGCACCTTTCCCTTAGAGCAACAGCAGTAAGGGATGGTCTGGCCCTAGGCTGTAGATTACCTCAAACATTTTCACATTATGATTAGCAGTTCCAGGTCTAAATTATCTAATTGCCCTTTTGGCTTCAAACTACTCACCTAGGAACACAGAACTTTCCTTTCAGCCAGGACAAGAGCAGCACACAGCTGGAATATCAGAGACAGAAAGAAGGCAGAGGAATGAGATTTTAAGAGCACCAACTAGGGGCATGGCTGCTAGAGAGAGAAGCAAAAAGGTGAAGCAAAAGGTAAATCACGCTTTGTGTCTATCCCTATGAAGTAATAATAGCAATAATAGTAATAATAATCTCCAAAAACTGGAGTTTGGTTTGAAACACTTAAAAGGGAAGGAGAGCACAGCTTGTTAATTATTGTACTCTGCTGATTCCCCCTATCACACACTGCTGCAACCCTAATCCCACATTTTTTTTTAGTATTTACAACTTGCTGGACCAGCTCCATTGGCAGGTGGAGACTGAGAGTTTGGCAGAGGAGTATGGAAGTAAGATCCCCCCAAAAGAAGTACAGCCTGCAGGGCAGGGTTCACTGTTCCAACTCAACTTCCGAGCACTGTCTCATGGGAGGTGGAGTGGAATCTGCCTTGGAAAGTGCTGGCTTTGATGGCCACTTCCATCCCAAGGGGTCCCAGGGCTCGGTGGCAATTGATGGCAATTTCCCCTTTTTCCAAAAATGGCTCAGCTCTGTTAAAAGAAGGAAAAAAGAAGTTGTCTCCAAAAACATAGGCAAGAATGACGTTTTTGGGGGAGTGGCTAGTTTTTGGTTTTTGGTTTGGGTTTGTATTTTTTTTTTTCAGAACAGAAAAACCCAACAAAAAAAGAAAATTAAAGAAACCTAAACAATCCAAAATTCAAACAGTCTCCCAATCTTTTACTTACTCCATGCTCTTTCACTGCAGGAACTTTGTTGTCACTTCCCTCTTCACCTCAGGTTTTCTGATCTTTGCTTCCAAGGAGGGGTTATTAAAACCATGGCTCATATCATCATGTCAGAGTAAATGGCAGGTGTTGGTCTCATTTAAAAAAGTGGGCAAAGGCATTTACTTCATCCTGCCTGCTGCAGGGAAGGGCTTCCCTGCCTTCCCCTGGTAACAAGTGTTGAGTAAGGAAGAATTATTCTAAAGTTGATGCTGGAAATCCAGCTGTTTTAACTACTAAGGCAAACAGAAGAGCTTGAGTAGCAACGGAGGGAAAGCTCGTAAATCTCAGGCATTGAGACTCTTGGCTACAGCACGCCGTGTGGAGAATCACCCTGTGGATGGAAGTGAAAGAGCCCTGCCTAATGCAGAATGAGCCAACAGCTTCCTTGAAGTCGAAGAAAATCCATCATTGTGTTGTCACCTTGGTGTGTGCACACCAGTCCTGGCAGCCTGGCTAATTCTCTCTTATGTTAATAATTGCTCTCTTTGTGAGTTCTCTCCTGTGGCAACACCAATACGCATGTGGTTGCACATTCTGGCTTGCCATGCATCTTTCCAGTCCCACAGGTGTACTGGACCCCTCTTTTTACTGGCTATGTCTGCTTATACTGATTCAAGAAGAGGGAAAAAGGTGTTATGCTGTAATACATTGAAAAAGGGCTTTATTCAAAGAAAGGCAGAAAACAAGAGAGAGATTCTTAGTGTAGACATATTCTTACTCAAAGGTATGCTGGTTTTGCATTAATTGATTTTTGGTGTGGAGGGAAGGAGGCAGCCACAGAAGTGGTTTCCTAAGAGGAGCTGCTAAGAGCTTCCTCTGTGCCTGGCAAAACCAATCACTGGCTAACTCTGAGAACTGGCACACTGTTAAACCACTAAGAAACCTAGATACATCTCTGTGAAGACATGTAAAAATTAAAAAAAAAACCCAGGAAAACCTCTCTTGCTTTCCAGCTTTTGAAGAGAGAAGTTCTCTCCCATTCCTGGGACAGAGGCCTGGCAGGGGAGAGGAGACCGCAGGGCCTGGCCAAGATCACATGGCCATCCACAGGCTAGGACTAGGTATTAACTCTTTTTACTGCACAAATTAAACTTGCAAACATCAGTCCTCACCTGAGTAAGAGAAAAGGAAAAGGTGAAGACGTAGAGAAACAGCATGAAAACACCATGGTCAGTAAAGAAGGAATCAAATCCCAGATGGGAGGAAAATGAGGAGATGCCTTGGTCTTGGGCTGAAATTCTTTTGTGATGCCGTGGTGGTGGACTATGATACACTGGAATATCCCTGTAATTCGTGAAAAAAAGCATGGGGGAGGGAGCATTCAAACTGTAGACATGAGCAAAGACACCCATGCTGAAGCAAAGCAGATGTTGAAGTAGCTGTGATCCAAATGAGAACCTTGAACAGAGAGAGACAAAAGCAATGAAGACCCTTTACTCCCAAAAATCTCTGTCCCCAGAGCTGAAGATGATCTCAGAGATAGATGAAGAGAACCTTTGCTTTTGAACAGCTCATCCTTAACATATGTACTCTATAAGTTGACATGGCCCATGAAAGCAGCTATGGGAAGGCTGAAAGGCATATAGGAGGGACTAACCCTGTGAACAGATAGTCCTTTCCCAGGTGGCTGATTTGCTGTGACATTGAAGCCATAAAGGAACTGCTTCTTGTAGAGAAATCTCCATGACATGGCAAGAGAGACTCCTCTCCTTAAGTGAACTGACAAAAGACTATTTTCGAGGTGGTAAACTGAGTGACAGTCCCAAGTTGTGTCTCTCTACGTTGTCAATGGGAAAGAAAAGAAGGTGTGAAGGTAGGCGAAGTGTTCTGGAGGTTTGTTCTGATTTCTTATTATTTTTCATTTACTTCTGCTAATGAAGTTTTTTTGTACCCTTTAAAGTATTGAGCCTGCTTTGCTCTCCTTCTAAATCTTATCTCACAGCAGAAAAATGAGTAAATAATTCTAGTAAGTGCACTGGCATTTGGCCAGCACTAGACCCAGAACATTAAATTGGTGCATTGTGCAGCAAACTCAAACTGGTGAACCAAAACCACTATACTTAAATGGTGTTTCTGCCCAGTTTCAAACTGAAACTGCCACAAAAATTCAAAATAAATATTAATTAAAAACATTGTGGCAAGAAGGAGAAAACAGAATTTACTAACTAGCCAATTACAATGAATGGTATTCATAACTTCATTGGTGTGTATGGTGTACAGAAATCAAGGGGAGCATTAGGGTCTTAAATATTATCAGCATATAGCTATAGTTACTGCAATATTTTCACTAAAAACTTCTGCCCACAAAAGTAATTGGTAGCTGGGAAAAGGGGCAAAGAAATAAGAGTGCAAGGAATAAGGTTTCAGCTCAAGTTCGAGCTCCGCTGTTTAGAGTAGAATGTTTGCATGCATTAGGGTGAATATATTAAAGGAAAGCTCCAGAAATATGAAGAGAAAGATTTTATTTTTTTTTTCTCTTTTGAGGACTTGGAAAAAATAGGTAGAAGTGGTAAAATTCAGGAGGGCAGCAGAAAATTCCTGGAATACAAACCAAGACTTAAGGGAAGGATCCACTCTGCAAAGACTTGATGAAGAAGGTAGGGATTTTGATTCAGCTTTTTTACTCCAGGGCAGATCTGATCACCCCATTTCCAACTCTCACATCTTACATCTGTGGAAATTTGTTTTGTCCAGCTAGAAAGGCTCCTCCATCTTGTGTTTCTGGCCATATGCCATAATCAGGAGCATAGTAAGGTGATGTGATGCTTTTAAAGCACTCTTTGTTACCACCATCTTTAGTTTGGCCTCCAGAGAAAGAGTGAAAAAGAGTGAAATAAATCAGCTTCTGTATCTTCTGGTTATCAACATTTTTTCTTGATTTCTCAACTTCTTTCATATAGATTGAACAACTATTTTTAAAAATGCTTGTAAATTTGTGTTATAAATAATTAATTGTAGCAGTAACTAGTAAGAAATAAATAAACTGCCTGATGGTAGAATGCCAACTCTGTAACTGGCTCATGTTTGACTTACACAAGTATCCCAGTCATCTGCTGAGAATAGTAAAATCCTTTATAACAAAAACTATCAACAAACTGTGAAGGATGCTGAACTGTGCAAGAACAAAACAGTGAAGCCCCAGAGACAAAACAATGCAAACTGAAGTGAAATCCTAAAAAGCAGGACAAGTAAGAGCTTGCTCTTTATATATTACTGGTTATTTGTAATAATAACTTTTAATTACTTCTTTTAGATTAGATAAAAATGCTTATTTGTAAAATACACGTGATGTTATGACACATAGTGGAAATTATGAGACAACATTATGTCCCTTCAGTTTCATGGTACTGACAGATGCTGTGTGAGTTTTTAAATTTATAATCCTGATTTTTGACATTTCCAGCTACTGCCATTGATTACTGATATGTTGATTTGCTGAAGCACTTGACCAATGTGTGTCCAGGAGAATTCAAAACCAGCTTAAAAATATTGCTCTGATGCAAAAACAAACAAACCAACAAACCCCATAAAATATCAAATACTATTTAGAGAATTATTCCTTTTCTTTTCTTGCTCTTCACAGATATTCTTTCCGTAAAACAGGCAAATATTTTATGTCTAATTTTCAAATGAAGAGATAATTATGTTTCTAAAAGCTTAATTTTCATGCTCAGATATTGTATTCTACTGTGTTTGAAAACATTCTATGAACAAATCCTCTGTGAATGAAAAAGTGTGGGGGGGCTTTCCTAGTGTTGCCGTGGCCCTGGGAGATAGACTGGGACCTCGATGCTGCAGCTGTGGGGGGGCAGGTTCGGACATGGGTAGCCTGTGGGTAGTAGCTACAGGGTGGGGGATGAAATCTGCCCCGTGGAATCTCCCCGGAGGACGGGGCGGGCCAGGATGGGACTTTCCCTGCAACAGGAGCACCCTGCAGGGCAGGCACTCTGATGTACAGCAACTGTATTGTCTGTGTGGGGGCCCACCGCTTTGAAGCTGCTGAGCTTAATCATCTACTAATGATTTCTCACCTGTTGCCTGGGGACAGCCCTTTCTTTCAGAAAGCACCTTCACAATCCTAGAAGGGGGCCGACACCAGAGGAAGGCATAGGATAATGAGACCGACCCTTGGCATCTTGGGAGCATATCGTTTTCAGAAACAAACACCCCAAGATGAAATTCGTCACAGTGAGAGGGAACCAGATGATGCCCTGATGGAAGAAGAAGGAGATGCACCCCTGAGCTTGATTTGAAGACTCACCATGACCTACAAAGAACGAGCCTGCTGTGGGGATGGGAGAGAAGCCAGAGAAAACTGCTTTCCAGTATGCCCATGAGGACAGAGATATGGGACAGGCGGTTTGCGGATTAGCAACCTTGTTCTCCTGCACAATCCCTGACTACTCTGGGTTGCCGTGGCCTGGTGGAAAACTCCTGCCGAGCACTCCCCATAAAGCTGATCTTTTCAATAAAGAGCTGAATATTGATAAAGGCATAAGCCCTGTTCTTTTCAATTCTCAGAATCCAAATTTAGATCTTAGGAGTTTTATAAGATGCTCTTGAAATCCTCTCTTAAACACTACGTCATTTTAGGCTGTGACTAGCATAAATCAATGAGATGAAAATGGTGTTGTGACTAAGCAGAAAAAGTCAGTCTTATCAAATTATTTGCACTGAAATAGTAGACCACGAATATTGTAGAAAACAACAATAACAAAAAAAAAAAAAAAAGAGATGTGAGCAAGCATGTGAGCAAGCAAGCTCATTAGTATTTTCTAGTTAGCCTCTTTCCAAGTATGTTATTGTCAAGGCAGCCTTTATCATTGCCTGACATCACTCCAAGTATAATGTCCCTTCTACTCTGAATGGTTGTTGATCCCATGGCATTTTGGAGATCAGCAGGGAATGACCACTGTGCTTTCATGTGCTAACACCAGTGTCCAGGACAAATCCTAGCTCAGATGTTTTCTAGTACCCTCTAGTACTAATGGATACCCTGCAGTGCCATGAAGTATTCAGCACAAGAAAAATTGGTTTGTACATATTCACAGGTATTACACCTGTACATTTCTAAAGGTGTTGAAAAACTGAGAGGATATAAAGTCCCACATACTGGCTTGAGAATGGAAGTGATCTTGGAAAATGGCTGAGAAAATTGAAAAATTCCAGTGTGATCACACTAATTTCAGGTAAAGCAAACACTTAATTTTGAATATGAAAAGACCTTTCAATCTCTCCAAGAAAGAAACCGTTAAATAGAATACACTCAAATGAGGAAAATACCCAGACATTTCTAACAATGGAGGAAGTAGCAGCAATCAGAGCATGTGAAAGTGATGGATTTAGTGAATGTCTTGAATTTTTCTCAGTAAGAGTCTCTCATCAATAAGACCTTTCTCATCAATAGCACTGATGGAGCATCTGATTGAATTATAATGGTCTGTGAAATCCATGAAGTCACAGCATAAAATAAAATTTTGCTTTTAAGCTGTAGGGCTTTGTTTACCTGCAGATTTCCTAGTGACTGAATTGTGGGAAACAAAAGAGGAAATAAAACCAAAATGAACCAAATATTTACCAAATAAGTTGAATAAGACAAATTGGTCCTAGTACAGTAGTTAAAGAACAGTTAAAAACAGTGAAGTAAAACACATGGACAAATTATGTTCTCAGATGCCTAACTATACCAGTGTAAACACGTCTATGTGAACAGATGTGTTTACAGCCCTACAAAGAAAAGCATTACCTGCAAGACCACTTAATTAGGAATTTTAACACAAAGGGAAGAACTGCAGCAAAAAAAGCACAAAAGCAAAGAGGTAGACTTAGGTAATTCTAGCTCTTTGGTGGAATGAAAATATAACTTTTGAAACAAAAACTACCTCAATTCTCCATTTCTTTTTTTCATAGCAAATGATTGCTTGTTTTCCTAATTAGTGTTTGATATTTTTCTGAGAATGCTACTTGTCAGCAGGAAACACTTATGACTTAGATCTGGGAATCAGGGTAACTTGTGAAGTCGTGTGCCCAAATGACTGAACCGGTTGTCAGGGTGGCACTACATCAAGGTCAAAAGGCCCTTGCCAACTCTGTTTAGGGAGCAGAAGGCAAAGGGAGCTTTGGAAAAGGTCAAGCCTTTCTTTCCTTTATTTCTTCTCTATTGTGAGAAAAGGATTTGTAGAGGATTCTCAAAGCCTGACTGAAAGCTCACATAGTCTTTTACATCTGCATGTAAACTCTGAGATAAGGTGTGCTGACTTAGAAAGGCCATGGGAGCCAGAAGACATTGTTGAAAGAGAAATTGAACTGGAAACAAGTTTCAAATTATGGCCTTGCAAACAGACCAGATATTTTAAAGGATTAGAACTGGGAAAGATTTTGGGATTGCAAGAAATAACTGGGATAGCAAGACCATGTGATGTAAAATAATAGGTGATTTGTGTTAGAAGTATTAGGAGCATTGTGTGGCAAAAGCTAATAGGCTGGAAAACATTTATGAGGTATTGTAACAAAGAAATAGGTTGACTTTTGATAAAATGGCATCTATTGACTTTTGATAAAATGGCACCCTTCTACAAGATAGATAATGAAATAAAATCTTTAAAAACGCCTCTCAGTTGCCCTATTTCTATAGAGCTGGGTTTTTCCAACACTCCATCAAAAGAGACTGACTCCAACCAGAGTCGTCCCACCCTTCTCAGAGAGCACAGACAGCCACTGCCAGCTTCTCATGTTTCCAAGCTCTATACCTTTCCCAGGCCAATCAGCTGTCATCCTCACTGCTGCTGGAGTCATGGGCTACAAGGGAAGAAGAAAGCCTCCTCTAAGCAAGGTTTTTGGAGGAGCTACAGGCCAGACTATTTTCTAATTATTTTGGAAGCAATAGTCTGCAAAAATTTATTACAGGGTCACCTTATGCATTGCCAGGATAACAAAAGGAGAGATAAGGATAACAAAATGCGTTGTCAGGATAACAAAAGGGAGATAAGGGTAACAAAATTAAGGGATTCCCCAGTCCAGGAACCACTTAGAAATTCAGGACAAAATATATATTAAGAACCACTACTTGTACAGGTGTTATCTTAACCTGCTGCAGTGCATTTGAACTATTCACTCACTTGTCAACAGATGCTAGTTAAAACACGGTCTTCAGATCATCTATCTTGATCCCTCCCTGAGAGTGTCCAGCTTAAATCTACCTTTACTAAATATCGTGCCATTCACTGGAACAATTTACTAAGGCTCAATTTAGAGAAACAAATGACCCATGGGTCAACACCCCCAAAGGAAACTTTCTTAATCTAAATACATTTTTGAGAAAGTATCAGGTTCTATCCTTTATAGATCAACAAGTTTATTATCACCTTCCTTATCACACCAACAGAATGGAAACGTCCCACAGCATGGCTGCAGCCATGGCTTCCACACCACGTTGGACACAGAGAGCTGCTCTGGGACTGGAGTCAGTGTCCTGCGATGCTCCTCTACAGCTCTGCCAATCCTCCTGATGACAGTGTCAAAGAGGGGCTCTGTGGCAGCTGAGAGAGGTTTGGCTTCAGAAGGGTCTTGCGAGAGCTCAAACAGCAATGGAGGCTCATGATGGGTCACTCCTTCCCCAAAGCATGGGCAAAATCCTCTGTCATAACAAGCCCCAGCTCCAGGAGGACTGAAGATGGGAGTCACATAATGAGCCTTCCAAACAGCTCCAGCTGGCAGGAGAGAAAGAATCACAGAAGGCAGGTTATAACACTGTCAGTTATCACAAGGAAGAGTGTATGTTTTTCTAGAGTTCATTTCTGGATGCACTTCAGCTCTACACTTATGAGTTAATGTAGTACTGTAATTTCTCCTGGCGCTGTACAATACAGGCAATGCTAGTAAGTTCTTACCTTATACCTGCAACTACTTGGAAAGATGCAATACCAGAAAAAAAAAAGTGTTAGAACAGTGTGCCTTCCTGTAGAATGAATATAATTCCTTGGAAAGAAATTCTGTACTCACTGTCCTTCTGGTGCCACCTCACAGCATGCAAGTGAACGCCACAGTAATGAAACAGGAACTCATGCTCGGAGTGCGTCACCGCGCCCCGCAGCACCGGCAGCAGATCCCGGCCGTCAATTACTCTAGAACAAGAAACAGACCTGAAACAGCGCTGGGTGAGCTGGACAGGACTCTGCTTCTTCTGCACACCTCTCGCTGGAACTGGCAGCTCTGGACAAGAAAGCATTGCAGAAGATGGCAGGTAGGGGCTAAATCTCAAAGGCAGAGAAGTGGGGACTGAGCTCAGAGGCATTGATGTGTCTAGAAAAGCAGCAGGACTGAATAAGAAAGCATCAAACTCCTAGAATGTGTTTCCAAGGTAGATTTTCCATTGTTTTGGGAAAGGAGGGATAAAGATACTTCTGGTTTTACCTGTCCTGAGGCACTGCCCCTCCAGCCAAGTGAACTACTGTAGGAAAAATATCCATGAGGCTTGTAGGTTCATCGATAACTGTGCCTGCAGGCAACACTCCTGGCCATCTAAATATCCCTGGGACACGGATTCCTCCTTCCCAGCCTCCCATAGCTTTTCCACCTTTCATTAAATAAAAAATCAAAATAATAATAATAATAAAAAATTGGTTTAAAATAAAGAGAATTTTTGCAAATTTTATTGTATTGTCATATTATCTTGATGAGCTTTCTTTACTTTTGTTTTTGCTGTTAAGCTCCTACTGAGCACTAGTAAAAGTGTGTTCAGTAGACCAGACCCAAATTATCTGAGAATTCATGCTTATAAAGGACATTTGCCCAGGTTAGAATTTACTGTGTTGTTACATGCCTAATTAGAACAAGACATATTTGCTTCGTGGTAATATACCAGTGTAACTCCTTGCCTGTACAATCTTACTTGAGCCTTAAGGGTGTCCTCAGTTTTTTACTTCTTGTTGCTGGGTTGTCACTCTCCCTGACAGCTCTTACCTTTGTATATTCCATTCCAGCCACCCAGCTGCCTTTTGCCTTCTTGCCTTTCCAGCCATCCACCATGATCAGAGGCAAAGTAAACCAGTGTAGTATCTTTCAAGCCTTCCTTTTCAATAGCATCTAGAACCTGGCCTGTAAATGCAGGAATATGGCTATATAAAAGAAGCAAAAATATCCCTCATATTACATAAATTTTTAACCTCTGACTTGTAACTATTTACCAGTAAGGCCATTCATTGTTTAATATTTTTTTTAAGACTGAGATTTGTAGTTACAATTTCATTGTCTCTAAAACCACAGAAAATTTGTGATGTGTTGTATCAATATTTTTATTGGTATTTTACCAAGGAGTGCAAGAACCACAGTCACAGACAAGAAGCCTGTATTGTCAAGGGCAAAAACTACCATGAACTGTAAAAACATGGACAGAAATTATGATCTAAGACCCCAAAAAGTTAGATTCTGCATCAGTGGTGTCCATCATGAAAAATATGGAACAAACATAAGGTTATCCCTATCTTATATTTTCTAGACCACAGTTAGGATTTGTATTACATTACTGCATGGATATAACATGCATTAATAATGAAGTTCCTTTAAATTTAAAAGTCATTCTTGAGCTGTTTCTGACATTCTTAATTATATTTGCAGTGTGTAGATGTTTCACAGGTTTGAAACCAAATTCTTTCTTTATGTGTACCTGACTTTTCTCTCTTTTGCAAATGTGAGTACTTTTTGCCATCATGACTAAATGATAAATAATTCTTCTTCCTCTCCAGATATACAGACTGAAAAATAAATTAATCCTGTTGTGGATGAGCATACCAGTAAACACAAGAACATCTGGATTTATGATTGTGACTGAAAAATATTCAGTACTCTGCTTAATGGAGCAGCAACAAATAAATAGCCTTCTGTTTTCCATCTGGAACTATTTGCTTATTGATTATATTACCTTCTGAAGTGTCCTACTTAGAAATGACCATAAGAGGCTGAAATGACCTGTTCTTTACTAATCATAGAAAACCAAATAATTCTCACATATTTGGTAAGAAGAACAGGAGAGCTCCTTGACAGGGGCTAAAGGGATATGGTTAAACCTGGTAAACACTTCATAAGAAAACCAAAACAAACCAAAAGGAGTGACCATTTGGTCCAACACTGGAGAAAGTAAAAAAGCCAACACTATAAATCAACCGTGTTCAGACAAGATTGAACAATGTTCTTGAAAAACTTAGTATTTCTTTGTACATGCTTTTAATAATCTTGTTCTTTTAAAGAAAACTTTTTATTTAGACCTAGGTATTAGATAGTTGGAGACATTGTTATATGCTGTGTTGACTTACCTACCATCCAGTCCATCTCCTCTACATTGTCTCCATATAAACCATGCCTGCTCCTCCCAAGAAACTTCTCCGTGGTGAGCAGAGGGGTGTGGGAATGCAAAAAGGAAAGAAAGAGGAGGAATGGCTTGTGCTTATTTCTACAAAACAGAAATCAACACTATTATTAGGGAGGAAGGTTCTCAATGCAGATAAGTTGTAATGGAAAATGGTATTATTTTTATAAACATATTTCAACAAATCCTTCAGAAAAACCTTACTTTGTAAGATATTATAACCCAGTGATTTGGATCTGTCTGATAAATAATGTTGGGCCTTTATAAAATTATCCTTTTTCTACCTTGAATCACAGATAGAAAACTTCCAGATTGAAGATCCACTTTCTGCTATTGCAAAGCACCATGGTGCTACTGAAGTGAAGGCAGCAGGTTGATCTTCTGCCAGCTGTTGCTCACTTACTTGTCCATAAAATAAGGCTACATCACAGCTCTGCTTCTCCTTCCCTGGCCCACACACATTTCTGACATCACCTGCTTCCTTAAAGTTGCAATGCTGGTCTCATTGACAGGCATACATATTTTATAAACATAGCCTAGAAATATTCAATACAACCTCTGGAACTGGAAAGCATTATCAGCTTTAGTGAAGCTGGGAATAAGGGGCATCCTTAAGCAGCAGCTTTTTTTTCTTTTTAGTTACATGATAGAACTATTGATATTATTTAAAATGAGTAAAAATAACAGTATAATTTATTATAATCCTGCATAATATTGTAAAAATTATAAAAACTTCTGAAGACATGAAATGGGAAAGTGCAGTTTACAAGTTGCAAAATGTGCAAGAACCAGAAAATCTGAGGTCAAAGAAAGTCCCCTTCACCTTTCAATAAATGAAATGGACTCCCTCAAGATAAGGGATGTAGTTCTGTCTGTCACCATTGGCTGCTCAGTAATTCCATGGTTTCTCATCATAATGCAGTTCCAGTACCGTACAAATCCATAACTTGAGAACCAGGATATGAAGAACAGGAGACTAAAGCCAGCAAGGCAGGTCAGTGTTTTCCAGTGGACTGAAATCAAGCCGGTCAGTCTTCCAAGGACAGCAGTGAGTGTAATGAGGCCAATCATTTGAGTGTAAAGCCAGAGCTTCCTCCTAAAGGCTCTGTCCATCTCTGGTGTTTCTGTTGGTTGACAGTCACTTATTAATGTAAAAGGCATCCCATAGAAATAGTCAAATCCATGTTTTAAAGGGTGATGGCAATGGTCATTGCGGGATTCACAGTTAACACCTTGATGCCACTTCCCTGAAAATAGAGGTTATTAAAATATAAAGAGATAATATTTTAAAAGAATGGACTTTTCCTTACATGAAACATTTCCCAAAAAATTGGTTGGTTGTTTTCTGTTTGTGATAACTTCTTCATCCTACACAGAAATGTACCAAGTATGTAGTCATATAATAGGATTGATTAAAGCAAATCTCTACAATTCATAAATCTTCCACACATTTATTGGTGCTCTGTATATATATTCACATCCTGTAGCTTTGATCAAACATTAAAAAAAAAGCATATAAAGGCAACTAGAAATTGAGAAAAGTTCCAAACTGAATAAAAATGTATGGATTTCCTGGCGACTTGTCAAGTAGCAAATAGGAGGAAGATGTCCTTTAGTAAGCATAGGGAAAAATAACCTTGTTTTGTCATCCCTTTACCTTCAAAGTGCTATGAAGACTTATTCCTGGGAGATTTTGGTGTTAGGACTATGGCAACATTCAGTGGCAGATTGGTAAGGGGAGATATGGATAGAGTAGTGAAACTGGCAGCACATGCAATGTTTGCCAAACCACTGAAACCAGAAAAACTTGAGCTCAGGAAATCAGGATTTCTCATGAAGCTGTACATTTCTAAGTAACTTTGATGATCACTATGTCTCCATATACTGAATGAGAATAAAAGACTTTGATTTTATATATTTTTGCCACTTTTTTTGTATTTAATCAAAATTTAAAAAGTTTAAGCCAATTTCTTTTAAATTCTAAAGTCTTCATTTATCAGAAGGAACATCTCTTGACCTTTTGCAACACAAATTGTTCTTCATTATAAACATACCAAGTATTATCATAAATGGCACATCAAAACCATGCTTTTGCTTCCCCTCCAGTCTATTCAAACAGACTGGTGTTTATACATACTGATAACTTATTGAATATTCCATAACACCTGGTCAAACAGGCACTTACACGGTGACATAACAAGTTGGCTCATTAGGTTTAAACACTGAGGTTTAAGTATGTCTGAATTGAGTGAACAAAATCTACCACTCATCAGAGGTTTAATTGCATTTATGCAGATCTTGGATGTCAGATGAAAATGAATATTAGAATTTTACTCAAAAACTAATTTGAAATTAAATCTTATTGTAAAGAAAGGAACTGTGCACTTCCAGGATGATGTTATGTTCAAGAAAATGTTCAGTATGTTATCAGTATGTATAATAGCAGCCAACCCTGAGTAGGTTTCAATAGAATTGCAGTGCATTACAATAGAAGCAGAAAAACTGCCCCAGAGGAGAAAAACTGGTGCTTCTCAGCTATAAATAAAAAGAAAGAATGGCAGTTCTAGCATATGTGGATGAATCACTTTCAGCTAAAATCTCTACTCAGTTTACCTCCTGACATATTTAGAGCCAGCTGTAAAATGAAACAGGTTTGTAATCAATACATAGATGTGTTGGTCATAAATACAGGTGCAGCTAAGTATTCTTGGAATTCAGATGCATTCCAACACCTAAATCTTCAGCCGAGGTCAATAAAGGTTTCTGACATGCTAGAAAATAATCAAATCTCCAGAAGCTAAACTAAGTGTATAATTAAGATAAATTAATCTCTGAGGGCATTAGTTATACAGCATTGGTTTTCTGACTACAAAGAACCTTCCTTCAAAGCATTTCCCAAAAAATAATCTCATTATCACTTCAAGCTGCATGTTATTAATAGGATTTAACTTTACAATTAAACTGGTTGTGCTCAGGGCAAAACAATCACAAGTAATTCAGGTGAGACTATTTAGTGCTCATTCAGCTGTGGTGGTATGGGTAGATGTTGTGTTAAGGTTTTTTGCTTCATGACTTGATTGTAAAATTCTAGTACTATTTTGTAGGTCACTTATCATTGGTGCTTTCCACCATTCCCTCTGGTACAATTAATCAGGACCTGTCAACCTGGTTAATCTAACTGATGCTTTTGACATCTGTAGTGTGATTTTAGCTGAGATGCCCACAGGGAAAATGCCTCCCCATTTTGCTTCTGGGAGGCAAGCAACTCTGCTGCAGGGCAATTCTCTAGAGATAGTGGAGACAAATCTGGTTGTTTTGCTAGTGATGACATGCTGAAACCAAGATGAAGCATGCACAGTCTGTTTTATGAGCTGATTAAAATAACTAAAATAATATTGCTACAAAACTTACAGGAGATGGAGCTTCAGTAATGTAGAATTTATATTGCTTGAAATGCCTCTTTGAGTTTTGTCTTGTGTGGTTCAGATTTATTTTGTTGAATGAATACAAATCTATTTCTGTGGGAAGCTTTATTAATAAATTCTGTTTGTTTGTGCAGCTAATATTTTTATGTGCCAGATACAGACTTTGGATTTGGACGTTTTAAATACTCAGATGAGACAGGGCAAATAGCTGAAAAATCAGCCAAGAATCTTTGTGCTTTATCAGCCTGTGGAACTTCGTGGCATAGCTAAGATAAATAATTTTTTGAAACAAGATCATGACTAAAAGTTACAACTGTACTAAAAAAATAGTGCTATAAAATATAAAGTAAAATGAAATTCACATTGATGCTGAAGAAGGCAGTGTTTTTGGGCTGTACTGAAATCTTGGTGAACTACAGTAGCAGGCTATGACTGAAGAAAAAAATAATTGCTTTGTTTCTGTTTCTGAAAGACCCAATCTAGTGACTATTAACTGTCTCTAATGCTTTAAGTAGCAGTTGTTTCCTTTGGTGTGAATCTGCTTTGAGTTGTGTAAAACATCACCATGCATATTTAAATGGCACTCATATTTTAACTTTTTTTTAAAAGGAAATAGTATTGGACTAAGTATCTTATACCTGGTATAATAATATTCAGGAATTAATAACATTTTCTGCTACGTATTTTAATAACCACATCTGTGCTTGAAAGTGGGTCGGTGGTAAAAATTGCTCTTTATCATGCTTATTCGTCTAAGAGAGGTACTTTTTGGTCAGCGTTTCTTTTTACATATTATTCTTAATCAGAAAATAAAAACATTACAACTGAAGTACGAGCAATTACTAAAACAAATGGTTTGAATGAGAGGTGCAGGTAAAACACATCCAAGAACATCTTTAGGAGAGGAGTGCCCCCATACCTATCAGTCCTGTGCTGTAGCCTTGGTGCTGCAGTATTTTGGCAAAAGTGGTTTCGTTTGGAGGAAGCCCTCCTGAGCCAGCATTCCAAAAAATAACACGGTAATCGTTTATAGCATCCATCCCTAAAAATGCAATAGAAACCAATCTAAGTAAGTATAAAGGGTTGGGTACTTTTATCCAACATAATTTTTTGTTTCCTGATTTCACTGAAATGATAGTGTTAAACATTTGTCCTAATGCTGTTTGTTTGGAAAAATGAATCTAAGACCCTGGACAGGATTCAGGAAGAGTTAAGATTCACCATAGTACCTATTCTTTCTTCTTTGTATCTCATGTTGAAACTTTTTTTCCCTTTAATTTAATTTCATTTGGAATGACATGGTTGTATAGGAGATTTTCTATGTCACAGTGGCACCTAGGCTGTATGAAATGCTAGGCTTAGTGTGAATGTGAGGGCAGGGAAGAGCATAAGGAGACTTCATCCTCCTGTCAGTCTCAGACTCCAGCTCACTGCAGGCTGACAGGGAACTCAGGGTTTCCTTGCACAGTATCTGCATGGCTGGTGTCTGATCTCTGAGCCCCAGAGTAGCTATCTTCTGTTCACCTGCAGGTTTACACCCTACCATTTAGTATTTTATCCTGGCATAACCCCATCATACAACACTATGTAAAGTTCAATCTGTCATTGTAGCATTGAACATCTATGGCCTTGCTGTAATAGTGGGAAAGGGTCTGTACAAGTCCATGTGTGTTTTCAAACTACTAGTCTCAGTGGGAGCTGTCAGGATAAATGTAGGATGACAAATCAGCTTCAAAATGCCTCAGGAATGAAGGCTCTGAAGATAATTTGCAGTAGAACAAGCGTTTGAGGGTTGCTGTTAGAAACATGTAGAGCTATTTGTTTTTCATACCTCTTCATCTCAGGGATGCAGTTTGACAGGATAGTGTTTTTTCTTCAAAAACACAACTGGGAAAAATAATACTGCTGTCAAACTGTTATCTCCTCGGACAGATTAATTTTGACAGATAAGTAAAGAAGCTTTCCCATGAATGACTTGTTCTGCACCTTGACTGGAGGGAATGGACACACATCTGCGCAGGCCTACTCTGCTCCCTGCAGGGCTGAGCTGCCTCTGACATCTGATGAGGAGTCACCTATGACAGAAATTAATTTAACTAGTGCTTTGTCAGTGTGTTGTTACTATTCTTCTTGTTTTGTGTAATGACTTTTTTGAATGTAACAGTTTGCTCTAACTCCATTCTGGCTGCAATCTGTACAACAGAGCATCAAACAGTACCAAAATTGTGCCTTGAGGAAGTCCAAGGTGGTTCTTCTCTGCTCTGCTTCCCCCCAGCTCAGTTCACAAATATCCTACAAACACAGAAGCCATCTCAAAGATATTTGGACAAAGGACCCCTTGTGTGTCTCAGTGAGGGATGGAGTGTCTGTGACAGTCCTATTTGAACACCCTCATTTCTTCTGTGTCCATTGTATGACATTGTTTTCTCCAGCAATAAAGCGATGTTTAAAGAGTGTGTGGCTTTGCAAGGCAAACCTGATCGGAGGGGATATCTGCCAGTGAGGAAAGCTGCTCTGCTGGGGGTGCAAAGTGGAGCTGCAGCGATGTGTTGGGTCAGCTTCACTCCTTCCTTTGCCAGGCGATCAATGTTCGGGGTCCTAAAAATGCAACCAAAGCCACCAGACATCATCCAGAGAGTCTTTCAAGGTAATAAGAAAGACTTATTCTTATCTTTATTTTCAGAAATTTCTTCTATTTGAGGATGGCTGGGAAATATTTTTGTAATTTATTTTAATTTTCTCAAGAGATGGGGAATTATTTATTTTTCTTTCTTCATTAAAAATCAGTATCTGGATGAAGATAGCTTTTATTTTCCTTTATTTCTCCCCATCTACTCTGAAGATTCTTGCAGAAATCATAGATTTGTAGAATGGTTTGGGCTGGAAGGGACCCTAAAGATCACAAAGTTCCAACCCCCTTGCCATAGGCAGGAACACTTTCCACTAGATGAGGTTGCTCAGAGGCCCATCCAACCTGGCTTTGAACACTTCCAAGGACAGGGCATCCTCAGCTTCTCTGGACAACATGTTCCTAACCACACTCACAGCAAAGATTGAGCTGCCTTTCCTACACTAACTTCTTCATGAGCCGTGTATAAGCCTCGGTGTATCACTGTAATGGTAATTTAGCTGCCCCAGGGTGACAGTGCTTGACTAGACAAGATGCTGCATGACTTACAGCACAGATAAGGAAGCTAACAAGGTACATCTGTAGTGAAGGGAAAAGGAGAAAAATGGAAAGAAATCCTGCATGTTTTCACACTGTAGGGGCAATCTCTCATGACAGTTAAGCAACACAGTGAGTAAATAGATGAGAAGAGGGTATTTTGCAAGCAACTGTCAGCCAACAACAAGAAAAAGCTTGCCTAGCACACTAGTTATAGGCAAGGTAATATTTTGCATTTCAGAATACAATATCTCCCTCTTCCAATTCAAGGTGTGCCTACTTATTTTTTAAATTAGATCAAGCTTCAGTTTTACAATTTTGTTTCTGCAATTATCAGTTCAATGGTGTTCACAAGTGGGCAAAACCTTCAGTAAGATTTTGAAAAATCCTGGCTGTTTTGTTGTTTTGTACTCATACTGTTATGGATTCCTCCCTCAAAGACACAATGCCAGGAAACAACATCTGCAACAAGGTTTCTTATTCTCTACAGGCCGGAGGCGCAGTTCCAGTAACTTGGCAAAGCAGTTGGTGTAGTTCCACCCTTCAGCACAATTGCCATCTCAGTTAGCTGATAAACATTCCTCCTTGAAGGAGCACTAGGTCTGCTTCCCAAACTGCTATTTTGAAATCCTGCTGTTCTCTGCACAGCAGGGAACCAGTTACTAAGAGAGCGCAGATACTTAGTCACCCTGCTAGTAGACTCTGAATGTGTAAAAAGAAAATGCATGCCATGGGGATGATGCTGTGGAGGCCTGGCTTTGCAGAACACTATCAGCTACCTGTGATCACCCACTGCCTGTCAGGAACTTGCTGACTGAAGCCTTTCAGGGTAAGATTCCAAGAACATTGCTGGATGAAGGGAGGGATCATAGCAAATTTGGTTTTGTTCAAACACATTGCAGGCCAGCAGGCAATACTGTGGCACAATTTTCAAAGGGAAGGCAAATGTTATGTCCTTGATGCTGAAAAGAGAAATATTTCCTGGTAACATTCCTCATTGCAGTCATTTAACTTTGATTTGAGACTGGGAAAGAATGGTAACATAGAATTAAAATGAGGTAATGCTGCCTGTGTTTTAAAAGAGGGGACAATATTTCTATCTTTGGGTATAGCTGTTATTTAAGTGCTAGGCAATTACAGAATACACAAGAACAGTTGTCATATTGCCATAGTAAAACAGTGCCACACAGCAGAGCTGGCCTGGGAATGCCCTCCAGGCTATGAGATAAACCTGGGCAGAGGATTTCAGATTTACATTGACTATTACACCAGCTCTGTTCACTCTTAAAGTCAGTTTCCTTACCTGATAGTATCATTCCCATAGCAACCTACATCCCCTATGCCGAGATCATCAGCCAGCAGCAGGACAAAGTTTGGCTGTGTGGTGGGGGAAGGCTGTGTGAATGGTGCTTGCAGAAGCAGGCTGAAAATCAGGGGTGCAACCAGAGGTGGCCTGAAACACAGAAGAGGGAAAGAAGCCAGTGACCTGGCCATTCATCACTCCACCTGCATGTGGTCAGAGACCCTCCAACATGAGCTTGGCTGCAGACCAGACCACTCTGTTCAGACACAGAGGGTGTGCTGAGTGTTTATCATTTACCCAAGCTGATGCAATGAAGAGGAAAATGTCAGGACCATAACTTTAAAATCTCCTCTCCTGACTGTTTCCAAGTTTCCTGTGAGGAGTCTCACGTGGGAATTTACATGTAGCAGATGGCATACAAGTGATTTTGCTTCATGGCTTTGGATGTTTATAAAGAGTTGTTCTGGGAGGTTGAGAATGGGATCAACTTCCTCTGATATTTTTTTTGCCCAGATGGGGATCTTTGGGTTGTAAAAATGTTAAGAAAAACAAACAAAAATCATATTGTGAGATAAACAATGCTGCTTTTTTATAAGACAGTATTACATCATTATTAAACTTCACTCACTTTAGATCTAAGTGTGATACAACAGTTACTCATGATTTTTTCTTACCAATGAGATGTTAGTTGCCAAATCATTTCTGCATTTGGAGCACTCAAATCCTGCAAAACCAAGAGTACTTCGTCATAGTTACATCTTCCTAGTAGTAAATATAATTAAAATAGATTAAAAACTTACTGAAAGCCTGTTAACATTTTGTTTTGTTTACTCCAGTGCACCTCAGATCAGACCCTAAATGAAGAAGAGTAACGGCATTAATGTTATTTATATTGCTAGCCTTTCACTTAGAGGAATTTTCCTTTTTGTGTAAAGAAGTATATCTCAAAATAGCAAAATAATTCTATTTTCTTACATAAATCATCTATATAAAAATAATTACTGTTTAAAAAGGAAAAAATGTGTTTTAAAAATCCAGTCCTCAATATAATTAATTTTTCTATAATCATAGAGAGTAGCAGCATTGTGCTTTTTCACATAATGTGCTACATTTCCTTTCAGGTTTGTAAGAGGTACTTTTAGTAATAGAAATTCTAGCCATCTTTTTCCAAGAATTATAATTTCTTGGAAGAATTTGTGACCTCTTTTTATTTAACTCTGAAAATGAAGAGGTTTCTCTGGGGCTTCTCCTTTCATAGTCAGGACAGTGAGATAAACTATTTGAAGACTTTGAAGTAGGGGCTGAGTGAACTTTGTTCTAAAACTTCAAAATAGACTTCTTTGAAATTTATCCCATGCCTGGCTGAACTATCCCAAGCATCTCAATTTTCTGAATTATGTTTGTTTCATATTTATTGTTGTTTTCCAGAAATGATGTATTAAGCAGTTTAGTTAATATTCATAGTTCTTGCATTTTATCCATCAACACTACAAGCTTCAATGAGAAAAATTAAATTTCTGTGCTTAGAAAACTGGCATTCAACACTTGCTTACAAGCACCAGAGCTGATGCAGGGTTGCTATCTAGAGATACTCATTTTCCTGCATGTGAGTTTGTGTTTTTGCTGCATCCTAAGTAGTTATAAGAAAAGTACAAGACAATACCTCAGCCATCTCTCCATCTCTAACATTTAAATCTTATGAGCCTCCAAAACAGTTGAAGTAAAAGTTGAAAATAATAATGGAATAATTAAAGGAATAATTTAATTGTGCAGTTGGTTGTCACTAACTGTCTGTGTTTCACAGCAGAAACAGAGATTTAAAGCACAGCCTGGAGCTCGAGACTGAGCTTCCCCAGAAGCCGCCTGTAAAATAGCAGGCAATATACAGAAAATAGCTACAGGTTTATTATACTGACTGATCCCTGTCAAGCCATTTTCTCAGTAAAAGGTGATGGGAGTCCAGGCAGAGGAACTGCAAGCAGACAGTCCCCTCTGCTAGCTAAACTGAAATCAGCTTAAAGCAAAACTCTTTCCTCCCTCTCCCATAGTTAATCCCTTCCCCACAGTAATTAGGTTTTTTTCCCTTTCTTCATCTATTTTAATAAACCGGGGGGGAATAACTTGCATATATTTCATATTTTATCAATGGTTTTCCTCGATTCAAAATTTGTTATCGATCTTTACCTTTTCAACAAAATTCTTACAAGATACTAAAATCCCATAAGAGAAAATATTCAAGTTTTTAGACGTTTACTCTTCTTGAAAACATTACGCATTTGTGGCATCAATTTGGCAACACTCAGTGAAAACTCACACAGTTAATACCACTCAATTCAGTACTGTTCAGTCTGTGAAAATTTCTTTTAAAAATTACTGTTTTGTAGACTTGATACAGATAAAAGAAAATCCAGACTTGTAAACACATAGACTCCAGCTCTCACTTTGTACATAGTCTTATATGAGAATAATGTTGGAAAGGGAAAAGTATTTGAAAAACTTCCTTGAGATATTTTTATCTACAGAAAGAAAAACAAAATTTCCAAATAGCCATTAACATTTTCCTGTGTATTTCCCAACATAGTAAGGGAGGAATACAGTACCTGGTCAAGTTGTGTTTAAAGCAGGCAGTTGATAGACTGGAGACTTAAAACGATTCCAAATTTTTTCAGCACGAGGACTGCTGCCACTGTGCAGTGTCTCCGAAGGCAGTCCTGAAATGTGCCCTAGCTGCATCTCCCACAGCTCACCACAGGAAAAGCATGTTATGCCAGAACTTCCAAGCAGCTGGATGTCCTGGCTTGTCATGGAGTCTCACTTCCCCCTGCTGTTGGCACAACTCTGACAGGGCTGGGTAACGTCACAGACACAGCTAAAATGCTTTCTGCCTAACCACCAGTCTCTCAAGGGACTGGAGCCATCTCCTTCACTCCCATGGAAGGTACTATAAATAACAGTTCCCAATAAACCTTTTCTCACTTCCACCAAGGAAAAGAGAAAATTGCTGTACTTACAGAGCAGCAGTTCTTTGCTGTAGAAATAGAAATTGAGCTAATCTTTTCACTTTATGGCAACCTTGAGTGCATGCTGCAGTGAGGTGGTTGTCTCTGCTGGGAGAAATAGTTCTAGGGTGGGGAGGAAATGCCAGTAAGAGACTTGAATTTTTTTCAGAAAATGAGTCATTCAGCTTCAG
Source organism: Cettia cetti (assembly GCA_013401135.1). Taxonomy (NCBI): domain Eukaryota; kingdom Metazoa; phylum Chordata; class Aves; order Passeriformes; family Sylviidae; genus Cettia; species Cettia cetti. The sequence continues at coordinate 14,030 of VZUI01036613.1, read as the reverse complement.
TTCTGAGTGCTGCCTATTTCCCAGCCATTTCTCAAGGGACAAATTAATGATACATGCTGGCTAATGCTTACTTTCTTGTTTCTGTTTGTTTTTTTGTTTTTTGGTTTTTTTTTCACATGAGTCCTCTTGAACTGAGTAGTTTGGAACAACATGAAGCATAACTTAACAGCAATCTTCCTTTAATAACATAGAGTTTTCTGCATTTTCGTATCTGATGAGAGAAGGGAGATGTGGTGAGTTGGTAGCATCAACTGCAGTGCTCAGGCTGGATTGCTAGTGGAGTACCTCTGAGGCAAGTTACAGCATCATGGGTGATCCCTTCCCTGCTCCCTCCCACCACAGCATTAGCTGGAGGGGTTACAGCTGACATACACAGAAGAAGTGATGTGTCTGGTTTTACTTCTCTCAGTGTCCACTTTCTGATTCCCACCTGTGTTACAGAATCCCCATCTGTCCCTCTCTAGTTCCCATTCCCCTCATTGAGCCTTTAGCACTCCAAGGAGTCATTAAGGTCTACAGGATTTCTTGTTGTCTGATGACCCCTACTGCTGCATGTTTTCTAAAAAGAAGCACCTTCTGAGTCGCTTCTGTTTTTTTCTGTCCAGATTGCAATCAATCCCTGCAGAGACTTATGACTGAGAGAGCCTTTTATTGCAGCTGGGGCTGTCTCCACAGCTCTCATATGGCTGTTGTGTTTTCTCCAGGACTTCTTGCAAATTCTGTTGAGTTTGTAACAGAGAACCACAAACTGTAACTGCTATGTTATTTACTAAATTTAGAATACAGCAGAAAATTGAATGCATATCTGTAGTTACACTACAGGAACATGCCTTTGCTGTCTTTTACAACAGCCCTCTTTAAACACAGAGAGAGCCAGAACAGTTTGCTCCTCTAAGCAGCACTTGTTGAAGTCTGACTGCTGGGAATTGCCACTGGGCACACCTATAGTGTTATGAAGTTAAAGGGAGGAGGGTTGTGCTTGTGCTCTAAAGATTTTTAGAGTGACAATTTGTGCCCGTTTTGGTGTTTGATCTTTGAAGGACAGAAAGGTGAATTCCCTCTCACTGGTGCTACTTAAAGATGACATTTTTAAAAGGTCTAAGCAAAGCTATTTCTGTTCCCAATCAATGCACTGAATTTGCACTAGCTGATTTTCTGTGGGGGGAATTTTTAAAAAGTCTGTATTTTTTCAGAATGTGGAATGAATGAATGTTGAATTTTGCAGAAGTCTTGCATACTCCTATCTTTTCCCCTCATTTTCTTTACTGAGTACTGGGGGCAGTAACACTGTGTGAAGCTTTTAAAGTGCTCCAACCTCTAAGAGCTGAGGGTCCAAGGTAGTGGGGTTTGATGTAGGCTATTATGATTAAGGGGCTCCCTCTAGCGACTACTACCTTCTATTTGTTTCAGAGTACCGTGGATCATACCCACCTTTCTAAAAGTCATTGCCCAATGATGCTGTGGTGTTATTTCTTGGAACTCTGATTTACACAAGGTTTTCAAAGCCTGGATACCCAGGAGCAATTGCAGAGCCTTATCTGTCTTCCTGAAGCACACAATAAAGGTTTGCAACTGGGGGAAGAAGCCTGGTTCTTGTATTCCAGGACTGTGCTGCTCTGTGAGCCAAACTGCAGCAGGTGGGCTGAGTGGGAGAGATGCTTCAAAAGTTCTCTCCTTGTCTGGGGTAAAGCACTAATTCAGATGCCCCAACTTATGCACTAATTCAGATGCCTCGACTTATAGCTGGTAAGTAATGTAATTAATATACTTGGAGAGCTGTAATGCAATTAATTGTCCACATGGTTTCCAATAGGAGACATAATCCAGTTCTGTTTCCTCCTGCACCACATATCACCTGGGTTTCATATGGGTTCATATCACCTGGGTTTCACTATAAAAAATTAACTGTTCATATCTAAGGCTGCCCTCCAGACTCTATGATCAATGGTGAAAGACAGACACAATGAGGGCAGTCCAGCTGTCCTATAATGCTGTTGTAGGATGAGATGGAACATCCTTCAAAGGTTCCAGTCTATCTTTAATGCCTCTACAGAGGGATTTTGTATGGCTTTATATTCAAGTTAGGTTGGAATTGGTTAAAGGGATACAAAACCATATTGTTAGTCATTCTAGCAAGAGATCAAACAAATTAATACTACCATTAAAAAAAAAAAAGCAGCTATTTTTATTGCAACATTTCCAATAATGTTCTGAAAGGTGATTTTCTATTTTTTAAGTTTAAGGTGAACCATCTGATATGAGTGAAACAATCCTACTATTTAAATAATGGAGATGCCTTTAATTTAATTTCTAAAACCTGTATACTTCTTATTCTCTTGAGGCTGAAGGTATTAAAAGTTAAGTATTTAGTTATATTTTAGACTGTAATGGAAAAAGCATAACCTAAAATTCCAGAAGAGTAGAAAGTTAACATTTGGAAGAAGATATAATCTTTATTGTATTCTTGGTGTGTATTTCTCAAGACATCCAACTTCAAGGCATAAAAAGGTAGTGACACATACATGTTATCATACATGAGATCAAGGGGGTCCCAGAAAGCCCCATGTGAGTACTTTGAGAAACCTCACTGTTTTTTTCGGTGGTATTCATGAGGCCTCACCTTGAATACTGTGTTCAGTTTTGGGCCCCTCACAACAAGAAAGACATTGAGGTGTTGGACCATGGCCAGAGGAGGGCAACAATGCTGGTGGTGGGTCTGGAGCAAAATCTAATGAGGAGCAGCTACGGAGCTTGGGGTGTTGTTAATCTGAAGAAAAGGAGACTCTGGAAAAGCTTTATTGCTCTTTACAACTATCTGACAGGAGGTTGTAGTAAGGCAAGAGTACTTGGTCTTCTCCCAGGTATCAAACGAAATAATCTTAGAAAATGTTGAAAACATTTCTAGTTGTGCCAGGGGAGGTTTAAATTAAATATTAGGAAAAAAATTCTTCTTTGCAAGAGTTGTCAAGCATTGGAGCAGGCTGTCTAGGGAAGCAGTTGGGTCAGCACCCCTGGAGGTATTTAAAAGACATGTAGCTGTGACACTTTGGGACATGGTTTAGTGGTAGACTTGGCAGGCTGGGTTAATGGTTAGACTCAGATGGTCTTAGAGGTCTTTTCCAGCCTAAAAAATCATGTGATTCTGTGTCTGAGTGAGAATGTGTGGGCTCCAATATAAACAAAATAATTAAAATAGTTACAGTGAAAAGGGTTTCTCGAATTTACATGAAACATTTTGCTGGCAAACATTCTTCATCTGATGTTTTACTATCCAAAGACAAGGAGAATCAGTTTTGGGAGAAACAAAGCCCCTCACAAGTGCAACCTACTTAAGAAATTATGATTCCCAATGATAAAAAAATATATCTACAACCAGATATGAGTTGTTTCTCCTCCATGTAGTGTAAGCATTCTCTCTTGATTTCTTCTCTGTTAGCCACTGGTAGGTGTACCAGTACAAGCATTTGGAGATTGAGAGATTTGTGAATTTCCTTGAAATAAACATTTTTCTGAATTTTACTTTGGCTGAACTAAGAAATTGTAGAAAAGGTTTTTATTATAGTGTTGAAAGATAAGCAACTCATACCAATAGTATTTTAACTCCTCACCATCTGCAACTGAGGGAAGTTCAGAATCACCACAGCAAAGTGCTAGGACAGACACAGGTAAGCACAGCAGAGTGAGGTTCACAGCAGTCACCAGTAAACATTAAGCTTTCTCATTGCCATTACCATAAATTTGGGAACTATCAAACAGGATTTTGGCTCTTAACTGTATTATTGCTTTTGGAATTCAAGTAAGGCTGACTTTCACCATTGAACGCTCTGTCCTCACATGCTAAATCTTTCCTCCAGCTGTGAGGAAGCTCTGCCCTGCAGAACTTGGACACCTGAGGCACACATTTGATTCCCCTCCCAGGCCAAGGACAGTGCTCAACTCTAGTTGCCCAACTTCTTCAACAAGTGCACTAACCGCCAGGCTATTAGCTGTTACAAGGTCAGGACACCGCTTCCATCTCTTGTGGGCCAGGTTTAGGAATGAAACTGTGTCATGCTCTGGGCTTTCATCAGTAGGGGCGACTAGTCCATGAATGTCAAACAGGTTCCAGGTTGAGATATGTGCTGACTCCTTTCTGAGGGGAACAGAGGGTCCCATATGTAACCTGGACCCACCCCACAGAGAGTTTTGCTGCCTCTCTGAGGCCCAGGTATGGGATATTACTGAGAGACTCCCAGGGCTGATTTGGCCCTCTGATTATTACCCACTGCTGATACTCCAGGCTGGCAGAGATGAGATATAAAAGAGGACCATCAAGGCAATTAAAAGGGACTTTAGGGCACTGGGTCAAGTGGTTGATAGGGCAGGACAACAGGTGGTGTTCTGCTCAGTCCCTTTGGTGGCAGAGAAAAACAATGAAAGGAATATGAGAGCCAACATTACCAAGTGGCTCAAGGGTTGGTGTCATCATCAGAATTTTGGATTCTTTGAACGTGGAGTAACTTTTTCAGCACCTGGCCTGCTGGAACTGGATGGGTTCCATCTCTCTGCTAAGGGCAGAAGCATTTTAGCTCGTGAACTGGCAGAGATCTTTAGGTTTGAAGGGGGAGTGGGGTGCAGCTGGGCTGTCTGGAAGCAGGCCCAAGGGTGGTAAGCCTGAGCTAGGGGTGAAATCAGCAGCCCAGCTGAGGTGCAGGTATACCAATGCACGCTGCATGGATAACAAACAAAAAGAGCTGGAGGCCATGGTGCAACAGCAAAGCTATGACGTAGTCACCAATACAGAAGTGTGGTGGGATGACTCACACAGCTGGAGTCCTGCACTGGATGGCTACAAGCTCTTCAGAAGAGACAGGAGAGGGGGAAGAGGTGGAGAGTGGCCCTTTATATTAGAGACACTTTTGATGCCATGGAAATTGAAACTAATAGTGTTGAAGTTGAATGCCTATGGATAGGAATTAAAGGGGAAGGCCAACAAGGCTGACATCCTACTGGGAGTCTGTTATTATCCACCTAACCAGGAAGAAGAAGTGGATAACTTATTCTATAAGCAGGTGAAGAATGTTTCAGGATCATCTGCCCTTGTTCTTGTAAGACATGTGCTGGGAACTTAATACAACAAAAAAGGAACAGTCCAGGAGGTTTTTAGAGTGTATGGAACACAATCACAGCTGGTGAGTAGCCGCCCACCAGGAGAGGGACTATGTTAGACAGGCTGCTCACAAACAGAGATGGGCTGGAGGGAGATGTGGTGGTTGGAGGCCTCTTGGGGCACAGCGATCATGAAGTTATAGAGTTCACAGTATTTGGTGGAATCAGGAGGAACAACAATAAGACTTCTACACTGGACTTCTGGGAGGCAGACTTTGGCCTATTTAGGAGACTTATTCAGAGAGTTCCTTGGGAAGCAGCCCTGAAAAACAAAGGAGTCCAGGAAAGGTGGGCATGCTTCAAAACAGAGACCTTGAGGGCACAGGAACAGACCATCCCTGTGTGACGAGGCAAACATCCAGCCTGGATGGGCAACAAGGTTTTGAAGGAACTTAGGAATAAAAAGAGGATGGATCATTTGAAGGAGGATCAGGTCTCTTAGGAAGTATTTAAGGGGGTTGCTGGGCTTTAGGGCACTGGGTCAAGTGGTTGATAGGGCAGGGCAACAGGTGGTGTTCTGCTGAGTCCCTTTGGTGGCAGAGAAAAACATGTAGGAAAGATGGCTGTAGTCAGGTGCAGGTCAGTCTCTTTCTCCAGGCAGCAACTGACAGAATGAGAGGACACAGTCTTAAGCTACACCAAGGGAAATTTAGGTTGGATATTAGGAAAATGTTTTTTACAGAAAGAGAGATAAAGTACTGGAATTGTCTGCCCAGGGAGGTGGTGAAATGATCATCCCTGGATGTGTTAAAGAAAGATTGGATGTTCCACTTGGTGCTACCTTTAATTTAGGTGTTTGGATATGGGTTGGACTCTATAATCTTGAAGGTCTCTTCCTGCCTAGTCATTCTGTGATTCTGAGACATGCCATTTGGCTGCCCTGTGTTGGCAGAACTTTTGACAGGAAGAAGATTTACCCATGGTGATTCAAAAATCTACAGACTCTGCTACTGTTTAGGCTGCTTAAATAGTTCTGTGAAGCTAGGATGAATCGTGTACTGGGACTAAAATTACTTGCATTTCATCTGAATAATGCTTTTGTTGCTTCCAGTACTTTGCTAACATGTTCAGTTTTCATAGTGCTTGTGTATCTCTCTACTCAGGAGTTCACTAAAAGTGCTTTTTTGGACTAGTATGGCCAGTTCAGAGAGTATGCAGATGAAATTCCTAACAGTCTGTGCAGAGGCAGTGAGTCTGCTCCCAGGGCAGTTTTGTTGCTGCATGAGTGAGTAGTGGATGTTAGATCTGTGTCTATGGGTTGAGCTCAGCTGAGTTGAATGCTGCTGGTGTCAGTTTGGCAGGAAAAAGGATTTTGTAACAGGGTTAAGAAGAAGGTTCTGCCTTTCTAAAGTGGGTGCAAATAGACATAGAGGCAGAATTTACTACTGCCACTGCTGAGGGTACCCCCAAGTTGTACTTGAGACCTGAATCTTTCTTGCTAAGCAGAAGAAAAGGCCCTATTCATCTGCAAAGTTAAGATAACACAGTATTATAACTATAACATGACTGGAGTTTTTGATTTTGTCCAGAAGGAGAAAAAATAAATTAATAAAATTAATTTTTTTTAAATGGAAAAAGAAAGCAGAGAGAAATTATTGCACATGTGGAGTTGGCCAATATTTAAAAGTAATTGAAAGACTCAAATAAATTAATTTTCATATGTAAACTATTGTACAAATAGTTGAGAGTATTTGCATGCTTCCCCTCTTTTCAAAACATCCTGGGTAATGTCAGCTGGTACAATCTGTCTCTACAAGAGAAGTGCTCCGTTCCTCTAGGTGTCCCTCCTCCGGGCTCACTTCAACAGGTCCTTACCCATCCTGTGCTGGGGACCCCAAAGCTGGATGCAGCCCTACAGCTGGGGTCTCCCCAGAGCAGAGGGGTAGAATCCCCTTCCTCGCTCACCCTGCTGCTTTTGATGCAGCTCAGGACTTTTGGTTTTCTGGGCTGCAAGTGCCATTGATGGGTCAAGTCCAGCCCCTCATCCACCACCACTCCCAAGCCCTTTTCAGCCAGGCTGCTCTTGATCTGTTTATCCCCTTAAATGCCAAGTTACAAATCATGAAGGCTATCCTCTTTCATTTGTTTTTATATGCCATTTTCTGCTTATTCTAAATTTGATAGCTACATTGCAAGGTGTTAACTTGAGTTTCTTTTAGTCACAGAGAAAAAAAAAAAAAGGGTGATTTTCAGTATGATTCATCTCAGCCATGAATCATTTACATAAGTAAAGTCAAAGTGACACAGAAATGCCTGTTTCACCCCATGGGCTACCAGATAGTTACCTCAAAACATGGAGGCCTTCTCATGACAGATGCTGGTGTCTTCATTAAGTCAGAAGAACCTTGTCCTGAGTATTTAAAGAAAGTCAATATGATCTCCTATATTCATAACCATTAGGGTAAGAAAATTGAGCAATAAGGCACAGTTTAGCCACATGGTGTGTAATGTTGCCATTCCGCCTGGCTCTTCTGCATGGACCAGAAGTTTGTGCATCCCAAGGGATTAGTTTTAGTATAATTCCTTTGTGAAGAGAATTAATGAATTTATATAAGGAATCACCACCTCCAAAGAAGCAAATATTTGAGAAGACTAAAACAACATATCAGCTCTAAAGCTGTGAATTAGAGAGTAGGATCCAAGGGATGGGGTCTGCATTTAATAGACCTGGTTTAATAGAAAAGAGGTTTTCAGCTAAAATGAAAAGTGTATTAGAAACTAATGAAAATGTTTCAAATAGCTACAGGCACTCAAGTAATGCCTTCAAACAGGTAAGACACTTATGGCAATACAAGGATTTCTTTTTCTTCTTGTGTCTGATATTAAATCAAGGTGAGGAAATGGATTTATAAAAAATTTATAAAAGCATTGTCTTCTAAATTACAGAAAGAAATATTATTCTTTCTACCCTTGTTTTCCAGTGTGGTTAGAAAAAAAAAAAAAAAAAAAAAAAAAAAAAGCATTTGGCTGTTCAGAGGTTGAAGTATCCATTCAAGGTGGGAAATTATGGGTGAATGAATTATAATTTCTCATACCAGGCTGAGCTTACATATACATTGAGAGTGTGCAGACCCAGATATGCAAATAGAAGGAAGATAATCCAATTAGAAGAGTGACCAAAATTCTTAAAATGTTTGTGTGTGTTGGTGCAATTCTTGGGGCTGTCCTGAGGAGGACCAGGAGTTGGATTTTGATTATCCTTGTAAGTCTCTTAGAATTCAGGATATTCTATGATTCTATGATTATTCAGAGAGCTAACTCATAATTAATCATAGAATCTGGCAGAAAAGCTTACTTCAGTGGCACTGGTGCTCCAGAAGATTTCTGGGTTTTTTTCTCTTTTCCTTTCTGTTTTCCTCGTCTTGTTTTTCCCATTCTCTATCTGCAATGTCGGCAGTGATCCATCGGGTTTAAAGGGGAGAGGAATTTCCACCAGGAGCTCGTTCTGCGCTGCGGTGGGAAGCGGCGGGGGTTGCAGCTCGGTGTGCGGGCACTGCTGCCCTCCGGTGGGGACACACCGGCCGCTCTTCGGTCTGTACCAGACTCCAGCTCTCTGGGAGCCGTCATGATGATGACTGCGTGAGGTTATCCAACAAAAACTAACGATGGAAACAGTAAAATTATCTGCTTTCCCCCCTACCCCTCCCCTTCCTTTTTTGGCACATTCTGAGTACAGCAGTGATAAATGCTAATTATGAGACTACAGAGATAAATAAAGCTGGACAAAGGGATTCTGGACAGAACAAGTAAAGAAAGAAAGTAAGTAAGTGATGGAAAAAGTAGCAAACTAAATGCTTCTCCTGTTTCCACTGCTCATTGCATACACTGATGGTGGAAGATGTATTTCTGGCAGCCTAAGAGGTAGGAAATTGTACCATCATCCTTTTATATACCAAGAATGTCAGACTCAGCCTCATTTCTCATCAGCCTGCTCTGCCTGTTTGCATTAGCCCTGACTCACTTCCAGTGTAGCAGCCCAAAAGAGCATTATCAGAATTTTTCTTCAGGTTGAGCACTGGTAATTTTGGCTGGTATTTGCGACTGATAATTGAATAGAGACATAACATAACAAAATTGAATAGACCCATCATGAACTTCCTCTCAAAAAAATTACCAGTTGCAATTAAATGCCAGACTAACACAGGACGGAAAGGCTGCATGGAGCAGTGGGGGAAGACAGGCAGCAGCAACATGACAGTCTTCTTGCTGTTGTCTCATCATCACTCATCCCTTCCACACAGCTACATCTCAGTTACCTCTCCCACCTGCCATCACATCAGATGTGCACTTCACCCCATACTCACTTTGCTCTTATTTTCTCCTTCTTGGGCTGGTGGGGAGATGGAAAATCTACTCTTTGAAGAAAAGAAAAAAATCAACAGTGCTTATTGCAAAACAGACTCATTAACTTTTTAAACCCCTGTCGTCCTTGTGACTTACCTGTTCCGAAGACAAACAAAGCTAGCTAAGAAATCCTGAGACAGCAGTTTGGCACCAGAGAGTGCTTATCTGCTGTCCTCTGGCAAAACTTACCCCTTTACTCTTCCCCCTTTAAAAATGCTAGGTCTGCTCTCCAGTGGTGTCAGGAATTATGAAGTGGCTGTTTTCAAGTTCCCCTAATGTCAAGACAAACACTTCTTAAGGGCAGGTAGAACTGTCACCAACACTTCCACAGCTACATTAAATAGTTTCTACATGGTTTGTGGGGAGTGGAGCTTCCCTTTTTAATGGAGGAAATAGAAACAGGCCTCTGGATATCCTGTCTACAACCTCCACCAAATGTTCCAATGCAAAATTAAATGTTCATAGTAAAATGGGCCAAAGTTTTCTTTGTACTCTCAGTCCTACTACCTGTAGCAGCAGTTACTTTTTATACTCTCATATTGCCCTTCCCATTACGATCCCTATCACATTAAGTGCACACAATGTCCAGTACCCAAGCATCGATTTAAGAACTTTTCCTCATACTTTTTCCAAAACATGCCTCTTGGCTGACTGCACATTTCTGTTTGCCTCCAAATCAGAATTTATTTCCCCTGGGGCTTTTTCAAAATATTTGTTGCTGTAGTATTTCCATAGCAGACTTCTAGCAGAAATATACAGCCCTCCATGTATTCAAAGCATGCTCCTGCTAATTTCAGTTGCAGCTGTGTGTTTCAACACTTCTGCAAATGAGACCACAAGGGCATCAGTCAGTCAGACAGAGAATGAGGAACATTCACTCAGTGACCACCTGTGAAAAATCTTGTTTAGAGGAACTCTACAGCAAAGGCTAGGGCAGTCTGGAAATTTTCAGACAAAACAGCTTTGTCAAAACCACAGTTTGTGGATCCCAGCATGTTCTCCTTAAAATATTTCAGACTGAACAAACTGTTATGAAACTGAAAATTATGTCTGGGGGGAATTCAGCTTAGACTTCCAAAAGGGCCATTGGCTGCTGAGCCAGAGAAATTGAAAGTGGAAGTCTCCAGATTCAAAGGAGCTCATCAAGACTCCTGCCTAGGTTGAGAAGCTTTGGAAAGCAAGTACCCTGAGCACAGTTGGGAAGGAGAACTCACATACATGTTGTGATACAGGACTTCCTGCAGCCATTGGAATAATTGATATTCATCAGGACTAGAGATAAGATCTGTACACTGGCCAACAAAAGGTTTTGTGGAAAAGGTTTTAAGTCAAAATTGAAACAACTCTAGCCTTAAAAGAAGAAAAAAAAATCAACATCTGTGGAAAGTAAACACGACTTTTTATCCAGCTCTCAGTGACAGAAAGGAAATGCAATTCTGATTTAAACAGGATGCTGTATTTTCTCTTCTTTCATGTTCTGCCTCATTTAGTCTTCCTTTTAACATTTCTGAAATATATTTCTGGCCTTCAGCTAAAAACACTTTCCATCGATATCCCATTTTCCACAGGATGAAGTATCTTCCTTCTATCCACTGAGTGAACTGGGGAGGGGGCAGGAAAATAAAAAGTCAAAGGAAACTTGCAAGAGAGTGAATGAAGGTTATTACTTGGCCACATGGTTTGATTCAATTTACACTCTTAGGTTTGAGGTCATGCAATACCTGATGACTACTAGCAGCTTGCTGTGCTTAACTGGAACCTGCCCTGCTCAGTACATAAATGTTTGCTGATCCTGTTGAAGCACACACTGAGGAACCTGTGTTTCATTTGCACTCAGGAAATGAATACCCTTCCTTCCCCAGCAGGACCTTTTCTGACCCACCAGTTTCAATCCTTTCTCTGCCTCTCACATCTCCTGCTTTCTTATCAGAGAATCAGCCTGGGGAAAGAGATCCTTTAGAAGGCCTGTACTTCATCCTGCTCATAGAGAGATAAACACCGAATTCAACTGATGCTGCTCAGGGATTTATCAAAAAAAGTGTTGGAAATCTGTGAACAACCTGCTGCAGTGGCTGACTGCACTCCCCATGGTGTGACTCTCACTTCCAGCTCAGATTTTGGCTAACACATGGCTCATGCTGTATGTTATTCCCTGATGTATGCTGGGGTCAGGGCTGTTTGGCCAAAGCAAAGGCAACATGTATGCTCCACACAGGTGCCAGAAAGGGCTAAAGTTCCTTATGCAGCCATTTTCACCTGCAGCCTGCTCTCCTGCAGCCATCATCTTTGCCTGTTGTTTATCTGGCAATCTCCCCAAAACCTGCTGATTCCTGAAGATAGTGTGGACCAAATGCCCAAGCTGGAAGGTGTCAGCTTACCCTAACAGTTTTTAAAGTGGCTGCAGCAACAGCTGGATTGCTGAGGCTCTCATGCTTCACAGTGTGAGGAGGGAGAACAGGAGCTCTCCCCAGCAGCTATGTTTTACTCACAGGTGCATGAGTTACAAGTTGTGAGCTATGAATAAGAGAGCTTGTGAATTAGAAATCAAGCAATCAAATCCCAGCTAGGGTCTCTCCTATTCCTGCCATCCAGCTCCAAGTCTAATTTGTTTTCCCTATCACTGCTGGGATCTATGTAACCTGTAAACTCCATGAGAATCTTTCTACATAAAATGTTTAGCTTCCCTCTTCCCTGTATTTGCCTCAACTTCCTTGTCACTGCTATTTGTACTGACCTTGAAAAACAAGCTTGGATCTTACTGATGTAATCCAGACACAAAACTGCTGAGAAAATTTTCCTCCTTTTTGAAAGTTCCATAGAGATAGGCTATGCTTAACATGAGAAAGCATAAAATATTCTTCAAAAGCATATATCCTGTGAGAGGTCAGAAGAAAGAGAGGAAAGGAAGAAAGAAGAAAGGAAGGAAGAAAGAAAACTCCTTTCAAAGCAAAGGAAAATCCACATTACACATATTTCTTCTTTCAAAGAAAAATCTCTAGACCTTTCCAAAGAAAGAGTGGCCAAATTTTTTAAATAAATTCCAAAGAATGTTTCTTTCCTAACCTCATCTTTAGAAGAGTAGAACTTTGAGGGCTAAAGATAACCCAAGATAATTCAACCTAAGACACAAACCAGAGATATAGAAACTGTCAGCTCCAGCAGTATAAGCTTGGCAAAACTATGGGACCCCTGAAATGAAAGACTTAAATTGGCAAATGCTGAGCAATTTGAGAAACAGACAGATATAGGAGAGTAACGTAATGAATTTACTCAGTATGTTGGCAGGGTGTGTGACTGCTCATTACATAAAAGAGATGAGGTGCACATTACACTAAATACATTACTTTCAAAGCAGCTATATATCTGTCAACTGCACATTATTAAAAAGGAAAGAATGATACAACCTCACACTTTCTGCTAAAATGTATTGGAAAGAAAAAGCCCCTTATGTTTGCCACACTGCTGCTTAACGCCATATGAAAAAGAACCAGAGTATGAATACAGTTTGTTGCATTTGCAGAAACCTGCCCTAAATGCTAGATATCCTTGATGTAGAATATTTTATAAACCAACAAGATACCAATTTTTGCTCATCACACTTATCTAAATATCTCCCAAATGCAGAATGCTCCACTAACTCCCACTCACGGAAGTATAAGTGTGATGGTGATCTGGATGCACTTGGATGCACTTCTGTATCACCAAATTGTGAACAGAATGATCAGGGATGGACTAATCTCCTTTTCTTTATACTTTGATCAGAAAATGCTGATCTGTTAAAACTCAACTTTGTTCAGAAGCAGGTTAATTATGAGAAGACAAGTTTTCTTATGGAGCCAGTAAAAAGCTAATCTGACAGCAAAAAAGTTGCCAGATTTGTCAGTAGAAATATCTGAACAGCCTGTCAACCTGCACTCTGCACACATTGTGGGAGTTCTCGTGGTTCACAGAAACATGGTTCATGTTTTATGTGAAGAAACTTGAAGTTCAGTTTCATCTATCTAGGGAAGGGAACACCTTTGATAATTTTTCTTTCAGAAAACAGAAGTTTTCCTCCAAGCCAAATCATGTGCCAGACCCTTCCCAAACTTCTGCACTTTGCACATTTGTCAGCAGCAGAAGGAAGAAATACAGCCAGGGAAATGGCTTAAGCTGAACACACACAAGCCCACCAAAACCACTGGGGAAGCTTACACAATAAAAGTTAAATTTGCAAGTTTAGCTACCAAGCTTCTGGGAAAGCAACAGTAACAACATACATTTTTCTATAATCAGGCAATACTAAAATCAACAAACCTTTGATGATAGATTCTGGGTATCATTGATGTACTTCAGTAATGACAGACAATTCACTGCATGCTAACAGCTCTTTTACCTACGTGCAGCATTATACAACCTTGGTTAAACGAAGGACTCCTGTATAGGATTTAAAATGCCCTTTTGGCAAATTCAGCACATCAAAGTTTAATAATAATAATAATAATAATAATAATAATAATAATAATAATAATAATAATAATAATAATAATAATAATAAT
>VZUI01036611.1:0-55793 GCA_013401135.1 Cettia cetti | reverse complement strand
AATAATAATAATAATAATAATAATAATAATAATAATAATAATAATAATAATAATAATAATAATAACAACAACAACTTCATAAAAAAAGTCAGGAAAAAAATGAAAAGTTTATAAAGGTGCTATTTTTTTGTTTGGTATGCTCCACACACCTCCTTCTTTCCCCATAATTATTTCTGTGACTGGCTGAAATACGTAAAATTGCCCTGATAAAAGATGTGCTCCTAGAGGCCAGTCTAACCACGTTCTTTCTCCTTTGTGTGCAAAACGAGGATAGAACCTTAACAACAACTCCCTACTTAGCATGCACTTTAAAAACATGAGATGAGCAACAATGTTTACAACGTAACACTGGTGGCTCTGGAAAGGATGGCTCAGGGCGCTTTGTTTTTACGTTATTGCTGCTCTGCAATATCTCTGTAGTTTATGAGGACTTGTGCATCAGGACAAAGATTAATGATGCTAATTATTTAGTACCTACACCTTGCACAATATTGTTTTGTTTTCAGTTTTATATGTATACTACCTGAGCAGTCTAATACATGCAAAAGTGTGAATATGATACACACAGTTGCTTTGGAGATTTATAAGAACAGACAGTAAAATATCTAACAGAAGACTATCCACTACATGCATGAAGTGAAAATGAGGCAACTCTTTCTTTAAAAACTCCTTTGAATATAATTCTTCAACTAAGCATGCAAAAAAGAAACATGAGCACTTGTCTGTGTAGCAGTCAGGTGTAGTGATCCAGATTAGGATTTGGCCTGTATGAATATGGGAAAAAAATGTTGTGGCAAGAATTTTAATGAGCCCTAATGAACAAAGAAAGTTTCTTTTGAGTGCTTTTTAGTCATTTTAAGAAATATCCTGTTCCCAAATCTTTATTACACTGCCATTTACATCTTCTCCCCATATCCCTTCCACTCTCTTTCAAGCTAAAGGAATAGTTTAATGTGAAGCTGAGGGTTTTTTTTTTTTTATATTTCATGATTTTCAAGTTTGACTAAACTAGAGGGCCAGAGCAATGGAAGATCACTTTGACTTGGACTTTTGTTAATTTGAGAGAAGGATGTGGCAAAAGAAGGAATAACTTGTAAGAATATGTTTTTTCTAAACTATTTGAGGATGTGCCACATTTTTCTCTGATCTATTCAAACTTCCTCCCCCTCAGACTCATTTTAATATCTTTGAATTTCCTGGACAAACCAATATTTTATTGGTACCAGTACAAGATACACTCTTCTTAGCTCAATTCATACTTAGAGTTAGTAAAAAATTGCCATTCAGAACCACTGAATATCAACTTTAATTTACAAATTCCTTTGTATGAATGCACGTTAATTGAAATCAGCATTTTTTGCCAAAAGATAATGTACATAAAGTAAAAGTAATCACTTTTCTTTTTAAAAAAGTGTTTGTTGTTACCATAGCAGTCAAAATAGTGAGTTATATTATGATTTGAGAAATCACTGCACATGAAAGTCGTTATTCTGTTTGGTTGTTTTTTAAATTTATTACCCTTGAATTGTGTGGAAATAGACCATCAGCAGAAGAACATTCTTAACTGTCAGAGTATAGGTATGGTTTTAATTCAAAGCAAGGTTTTATGCCTTATTTCTTCAGCCTCAGAAGATAAGCTGTAGTAGCCTCAAGGCTAGAACACAACCAAGTTGCTCAGTTTTATATTAGCACATTTTATGTTCAAATAGATTAAGACATCTCCTTATCATATCTGAACTGTGCTCAGAAATGCACTTTTATGTGTCCAAGACCTTTACAGGAAGAAGCAGAGCAATGGTGGAGTATGACTGTGTTGTGCACTGGAGGGAATACTAGCAGCATGAAAGCTGGCTGTGCAATAACTGGCTCTGGCAGTGGACATAGTGTCTTCATACAGCAAAATGTAGGTGGTTTGTAGCTAACTTTTTTATGCCGTGTACATTGCTTTGACACTTGTAGGCAACTTCCAGTTCCTCTTGTGAAAGCTGATCCTTTACCGTATTTTCTTCTTTGCTAGATTTTTAGACAA
Organism: Cettia cetti; assembly: GCA_013401135.1. Classification (NCBI taxonomy): domain Eukaryota; kingdom Metazoa; phylum Chordata; class Aves; order Passeriformes; family Sylviidae; genus Cettia; species Cettia cetti. Next base: position 53,764 of record VZUI01036611.1, on the reverse strand, counting down.
TAAATCTAGCAATAGCTAAGGCTTGCTCACACCTTAATATTTACCATTTCTTGACATCACACAGCATGTGTCTCTGCTCAGTGGACTGAGTACAGTAAAGCTGTGGAGGCTTGTGGAAAGCCTGACACAGAAATCTGGCATAACACAAAGAATTTAGGCTTTCAGTTTGGATCCTGATATTTTCCATCCAGAATAAGCAGATCTACATCTCCTCTATGAAATGGGAGATTCTGATATGTTCTCTAGGCCTTGTCTCAACATACTAACTTTCTGGAGTTAGCAAAAGATTTCTTGCTAAACAAGTGTATCCTTCACTTGTGAATTCCATTGCAGACTGCACTGGAAGCTTGCAATAATTTCAGTCATTATAGTTCAGACACTCCTAGCTAGTCTGTATTCCCAAGAATTAATAACAAGGCATCAAATCAAATAAAGGAGTAGCTACATATGTGGTGAGCTGGACACATATGTGCCCAAAATATTTTTAATTTAAACTCATTTTAACTGTGTATATACTAATAAGTTCTAAATACATGCACTTTCACCCAAACTAATATAACTTAATACCAATGCATATTTATTGTTATTAGATTTTTATAGCATTTTTCCTGTATGGCACCTCACAGGCGTTAAGTTAGCTGTATTTTCTAAAATTCAGGCTGTTTAGAGAACAATAGTTCCATTCACAAGCAATATTAACCGCTTAGCAATTTATAGCTCTTATTTACACTTACCTTGTGGAATATAGGTAGCATAAATCTTCATTGAAACCAAAAAATTAATGTATTTGGATATAGTGAAACAAGAAAATATCTGAGATGCCTTTACTGTGTTTCATAAAAATGATCTTTAGTGTTGGGTGTAGGCAAAAATATCCATATTGAATATAAAATGCAATTTCTGAAAATAGTTTTCCATAATAATGTTTCATTTACCCTTTTGTTCTCTCTCCTCCTCACACCCCCCTCATTTACTGCATTTAATGGTGAAAGTGTCCAATAAAGATGAACAAGGAACAGAAGAAGAAAATCAACCTATTTTGTTAGAGCACTGACTCTTACAGTGCTATAAATGATGGCAAGGCTCCAATTTTTAAAATTGTTTCATTTAAAACCTAAACATTGAATCCCTGTACAGTGTTTAGAGGCTTTCCAACCTTCTCTGATTCAATTTAGAGGAAACATTTATGGGGTCTAAATTGTTCCTGGCAGTTCTGAGCTTGGTTGCATTTTAAACAAATATAATTTATACAAAACTGTGTCACATATAGTCCCAAGAAATCTAAAATATCAATCAAATTTCATTTGCAAACCAGTTTTACTAATAGTCAGTGTTTCAATTGCTCTTCCCTCTTGGAATAAAGGGTAGTTTAAAACTGATAACTGTGAAATACACAGTTATCTTCCAAGAGCACTATTTCCCATACAAAATGACTAAAAGGCTTCTACGTCCAAATCAAATAAACCCTTCAAAACAGCATGTAGATTTCTTGTTCAGTTATTATACATCAATCCAATGCATTAATCAAACATCAGATAAGTTCAGCGTGGCAGTGTTACACTGTTTGGATACTAAAACTCTTTGTTTTCTTGTTTATTAAAAAAAAAAAAAGTACAGAAATTCAATACCTGTGTCCTTCTGCTTTTGAGATGTTATAATCAAACACCAGGCAGACTAGTCTCAGTGTGTCAGCTATTCATTTCTTCTAAGATTTTTCTCTTCTCTTGGCTGCTGCTGTACTATTCTATATATGTCCATAGTTGAAGTGACATGCCTGTGGTGAGTCCATCTGATTTATCCTTCTTTTTGTGAGTTTTAAAAAGAGGATAGATCTGTTCTAAATCAAGATATAAAGTGTATACTTGTATACACAGATTAAAAGAACACCTAAAGATTGAATACAAAGTAACAAGATCCTATTTTCAATGCTTCCTTGACGAGTCTTACACTCACATCGATTCTAATTATGTAGTATGTCAATACCTACACAACATTCTGAAAATATTCAATCTTTCATCTGGTTTTTAAGTCTTCATTTAGTTTACCTTTTTAGTGTTTTGCTTGTCCTTTCTAAAATTTCTTTCCCTTTTCTAGGACTTGCCTGCCTGGTCATTTTTTCCTTTTTAGTGAACTAATTATTATAAAATCCAACCTTAATTCTATCTTGTCTGTCCCACTTAACTTTTACAATTTTTTTTTTTCCATGCTTCCTGCTACTTTGAGTTCTCAAACCTGCGAAGTCTGATAAGCAGCCTTTCTCTGTTGATTTTTTCCCTTTTTTTCCTTCATTTTTTTTTTTATTTAGACAGTATAATTGCCTATTATTTCACATTAGTCCACTCAAGGTACAGATTGTCACACTTGTTAGTTAGTTGCAGCCTGATTTTCAAAGCTGATAGATTCTTGCAAAATCCACTAACTTCAATCAGATTGAGTATTACAGTGCCTTTCTGGAAATCAAGCTCAGAGTTCAGTTTTTGTCTTAATTTACGTTTTCTGCTAATCAAAACTTTTTAAAGTATTCACCTTCCACCTTTCTCATTGTGTGAGAGCTTGGCAATCCTTTCAGCTCAAACTCTACCACTGAAATGACTGGCAGCACCTTCAATTAGTGTATCTTCAACTACTTAGGTAAAGAGTTACAATTTTTTTTAACTTCATAAACTGATTAAAGTTAAACCAGTACATCATTTCTCTTTCTAGAAATCTAAAAGATTTACACCAACTGTTTAGAGAAAGCACATTTTTGCTTGCAGCTGTCAAAACAGCCTGTCAATTCAATTATCTGGAATGCCTATTAGTCAATTTTTAATAAAGCTTCAACTACTTCTCTCTGCTGTTTAATGAATAAGGTCCTTCTGCACACCTTTTAAATATGTGTTTCATGGCCCCTATGGAATTCAGAAATTATAAGAAAAAGTGATTTGATTTACTTGTAAGATGCATTATAATTTCACGTGTTGCATGAAACTGCCATTATTTCTGCTTAGGAGACCTCCTGCACTCTTGACATTATTAGGATTTCTGCTGGAAAAGCATCTTGTGTTGGTAACGGCACTTTTAAAAATATGACACTGCTAAGATGTTTTGTTTCGACATTTTCTCATACTCACCAAGCAAAAGAGAGAGGTAAACTGAGTGCTTGCTCTCATAGTAATTGTATGAAAGGGTTGTGACGTCTTATTTTTCCTTAAAAATTATTATTATTATTACTAAAAAATTATTATTACTAGTAGAGCAGCAGAGGGGAAAATGGGGAGGGATAGAGTACTATACACAGCTCTGGTTTTTATTCATTGTATTTCCTTCATCTGCCCCCAAAATGTGTCATGCCTCCTGCCAGAGGACTGGGCAAGTCAGATGTTTGTTTTCTTGTGGATAAATATAAGGAGAAGTTTCTTTTCTGATACCTGTCCTGTATGTTCAGAGTGATCTTCAAGGGAATATAGTACCCTTTCTTCCTCTAGTGAAATATTATCACTTTCTCTTTACCAGAAATCATGTCCTTTGCTGTTTACTAACAAACATATAAAAGAGGCTTCAGAATTTGCCTGGGTGGCTATCCTATGATGATGGTCCTGTCACCATCACCAGCCCCAGGTTTCCTTCTTAGCAGGATCAAAGGGATTCAGCCACAAAGTTGTTGCAATTTTGAAGAGCTGAAATGACCATTACTTAGTTGGCCTTATCTTTCCTGGCAGTAACTTTCTTGACACAGGTTTCCATGGATGTTTTCTCTCAGGCTGTCTGTTCGATCAACAGGATAATACTTTACTCACATTTCTAATAGGAATGAATTTTGCATCTGTTCTGTTTTACACAGCTATTCCTCTGTGTCAAATGATGCTGATGAGGTCACTGATGACAGTGGATACTATTGCCTGGGTTAAGTAGATGATCCAGGTGTTCATCTATTTGTTTGTTTGTTTGATTGATTGATTTGCTTTGCTTTGCTTTGCTTTGCTTTGCTTTGCTTTGCTTTGCTTTGCTTTGCTTCGCTTCACTTTGCTTTGCTTGGGGGTGAGGGGCAAGGTGAGACATGGTATTGTTTTCCCCAGGGTGAAAACAGTAGTCATTTAAGTACATCTGAAGTCTGATTTCTCATCCAGTTTTATCTGAACCTTTGAAATGCAGCAAGTCAAAAACCTACCATTCAGTGAATATCTACAAGTGTTTTAAAGTAATAGTTACTGAGTGAGGGATACTTGTTTAAAAATAAAAGACCTTGAATAAGAAACATCTGACTCTGATATGCCTGCCAGTGAATGTGAGATTTGAGATTATATTACATGAACTTTTTGTTTAGTGAACATAGCATCATCAGGACTTCTAAATTAAAAGTAAAGTTGCTTTCAACATTATAATAAAGAACAAATCCTAAATCTTCCCCTTAGCAAAAAAAAAAAAAACAACCAAAAAAACAAACAAACAAACAAACAAAAAAAACCCCAAAAAACAAAAAACAAAAAACAATTCCTTCCCATGTGTTCTTTAACCCTAGTCCTGATCTTTGCCAGAAACTTTTAGCAGTTCCTCTGCTTTCAGCAGCCTCTCCTCCTTCCCTGTCCTGAGAAAATTTTTTTTCATTCTTATAGCCTCTGGGAGACTTGGCTGTGTGCCTGCTCACTTATCCTCTCTGGGGCTTCCCAGCCTCTTCCTGCTGTGGACCCTCTGCTTTCTCTGTGCCCTTCACACTCTGCTAACTCACATCCTCCAGAATGTATCATACTCTCCAGAAGCTTCTCCCAGCTGAGCAAGGTCAGCTGCTGTCAGGGAAAGCAGCATCTCTCCTTCTTCCAAAGGATTTCTTCAGACCCAGGCTTGAGCTGTGTTAACAACTCAAAGCAGTTTTCCTGTCTGCTGCTCACCTATATCCCTAAAATAAAACTGAATTGAAAAAAAAAAAATAAATAAATTAAAAAAGTCATAATTGCAAATGGAGCAGACATGCACCCATTTTAATGTAACATGCAGCCTACCTCTTACAAGTAGTCTCTAATTTTCAGTGTTTGGAAGCCAGAGAACTTGAAAAGAGATGCTGGTTTTAAAATTATAGCCCAAGTCAGATATAAACAGAGTCATTGGAACAGGAGATTAATGTAACCTGCAAAGGGTGAAACAAATCATAAGGATTAAAATGTGTCTCTAATACTGTGCAACACTTTAATTGGTATTATGTCATACCATTTTCATCTATTTCCTAGATGTTACTATTATCATCACATTAACTCTGTATATCAATTAGATCCTCATAATAGCTGCCTGCTACTGAGAGAAATTATTGATGGTATACTTGGAGAAGTTGTAACACTGAAACACTAGGGATGAGGTCTGGTACTGTGTGTAGGCCTCTAAAATAACATTTATTGCAACTTTGGTCCTTAAAATTTTGTTCAAAATTAATACCCTGTGGTGCTTAGCCCTGGAGGTGCCTAAATTTCATAGGCTTCCCAGTTTCATAGGCATCCCAGTTTTCAATTGTAGGATTTTGCTTTGGGATCCAAGCTACTCAAGCACAGATTGATGCAAATTTGGGTCTCCTCTGAGAGTTCAGGTAGGATGCCCAAACTCCAACTTAGCCTGCTACGGGGTTTTATGCAACAACAACTTGTCAGTTGAGATGCAAAGAGAGTTAGGTTTTCTTTAAAAAGGAAAGGAGACTGCCAGTACCCTTTGCTGGCATTGTTTCCCCTTTCTTTTTTAGTAGGAGATTAAACATTTCCCTAGGGTGTAAAAGTGGGTTAATTCCATTCTCTGTCTCTTGAAATTTAAACATACTGTTTTCCAGATAAGTGCCCTCATCACCAAGACCATGTTTCACCTACAGCCCTCATGAGCTTTTCTCTCTCTGCACAGTGACTTTGATGGAAGGGCTAAACAGCCTTTTTCCCTGGAGAGCTCAGCAACCAATCCACTTACATAAAAATCCATTTAAAGAGGGCTTTGAATTCACGTCTTTCTAGGGATTGCTCTAACCTACAACATGTTGCAAAGGGCCCATTGTGGAAACACCACACAATCAGTGCACTCACAATTGCACTTTGTTCATAACTAGAACATATTTATTTGATCAAACTCCTTGTAACAATGGCACCATCTACTTTCTGAATATCAAGATGCTCATGTAGAGGTGCAGAATATGAAAATTATATGAGTGGTCATGAAATCCCCAGGATGAATGAGGAGGCAGCTAAAGACATGTAACTGTCTGCTTAGTGATTGCTGAGAACATAGTTTTGGCTACATGCCTAACAACTAAACTTGATATTCATATTTTCTTTTTGATGAGTTGTAAATTTGGAGCTTTAATTCTTTATTTTAGCAGTCCCCAAAATCTTAATTTACTGCATTAAATTTTAACTGAGAACCACAATAATGTATATGGCATATGATTAAAAACATAGACATTTAAAATTAATGCGGAAATTACCCACAGTTGTATGTTGAATTTAATATTGCCATATCTTGACCTTTGATCCCCTAAATGGTGACTTTTTTGAATGGAGTCTTCTCCACTCCATCTGTAACATCTCAGCCTGACATTCCTTAGGACCTCAACCAACAATAACCTCCCTTCAAGTGAAGACAAAAATGATTGCTAAGGATGTGAGAAAATAACTAATTCTGGTTCACTTTATTGCTTTACTTATGGTTTAGTATTTATTGAGAAAAACAGCACAGTGGAAGCAGCATTCCTAATTCAAAGTCCTCACATCCTGTGCTTTTTATTGTTTGGAAAATACTGCTGTCATTTTCATCTATAAAAGATGTGACACTAGGGGGAAAAAAGTGATTGTTCATTTAAGTAGAATGCTCACAGGACAGAATAAGGATCTCTATCCATTGGTTACCAGGTAAATTGAGATAATTCTAGTACAAACAAAACCTGTTCCTTCTTATTCTAAATTTGCATTACAAAACTACGAAAGAATCCTTCAGGGAGAACAGGGAGAGTTGTAAGAGAACAGTTTTTGGACAGCTGAAGGAAAAGATGGGCACCTGCTGTTCAGTAAGTTGAGGGAATTGTTGCATATTGCAAATTTTCTGTGTGTTACCAGGACAAGCAGATGGCCAGAGACAGCATTTTCTCCTTATGTGTAGTTTATCTCCTTACATCTTCTAATGGCCTATATTAAGGTTTCCCAGCATTACATTCAGTTCAATTTAACAGAGTTAATATACATTTAAGCAGTACCAGTTGCTGTCAAAATTGCCTACTTGGAATAGATGACTCTTTCAAATACTTTAGCAAGGATGGCAGTAAAAGGGAAACACTGTTTGGATGTAATTCTTGGTGCTAACTCAAATCCCTGGGAATAAAACTGCTGCCTCACTCAACATTAGTCACTTGTGTTTTTCAAAAAAAGTTGTTTTGCCTTGCTGGGGGAAAGGATATAACAGCATTTGTCTCCTGAGAATAATTGTGTGGTTTAATCTGTGCTGACAATATGCAGGCCTGGTCAATGCTGATTTTTCTTTAATGTCACACCACCTTTTCTATTTTGAAAATTTTTTTGTTCATAAAGTTACACTGTTAGATAACTTTGTGGAAAACTTATCCAGGCCTTTACCAGTTTTCTCTAAATACTATTGAATGTTATTGACATTTATTTTTTATTTATTAAAGTACATTAAAAACAGCAGCTGTTCTTAAGCAGAGAAAACAGGAGGAAGTATGAATAGTCAGTAGTATTCAGTAGTATCTGAGTTTATTTATCAAGATGAAGGAAAACTGGGATTGCTTGTTTTCTGATATTTTTCCCGGCTTGGGCTGCCTCCTTTATAACAGCTGATAAAATGAAATTAACCAAAAATAGTCTCTGAAAATACAGACTGGGTCCCAGAACTTCTTTCTTTCTTATTTTTGATTTCATTATGTGTTTTCTTGAATTCTATATTCTTGTCTGTTACACAGTTTAAACAGCACAATGTTTAAGTTTGTGGTCTCCAAACTGGAGTAGTTTCACTTTCAGTCTAAGACTGAAAATATCTAACATCTGTGTTGGATAGCTATGTTTCTTTTTGGAAGTAATATTTACTATGTAGTTGCAACCACAAATTGAACAAAAGACTCCATTATTTTCACTTCAGTGGGATCCCACACACAAAATATTTGCTGTTCCAGTTTTTCCAGTACACATTCCAATTTTTAGTTTTAATTACCTTTTTTATCTGTTAGTTTTTATCATAGTTTATAGTGATATCTGCTATCTAGACTGGATCAAATTATGAGAATACAAGAAAAAAACCTCTGAGAATTTTTTTTTTTTTCTTAAAGGGAATGTCAGGTGCTCAAGGCAAGAAGATTCCTGAGAGAATGTTCTGCCAGAAGTCTTCTGGAAAAAGGCTAAGAACTGGATGCTAAAGCATTACCAACCTTGTTGAATCAGCTTTGACTAAGAGACTTTTATTTCCACACAGAATCCTGTTAAATTTGGAATAGTGATAGAATTATGATCGAATTTAAGTATGATTTGAGAATCTTCATGAGAAAATGGGATTTCCATTTTTTTATCTACAGCTTTCAGATTCCACCAAACCCAAAATAACTATAATTTTTTATTTTTAGTTAAAGTTCAATTAGAGTTGTGACTATGTACAATTAAGACAACCAAGCAAGCAAATGCCCATTTAGCTGATTTCTCCCTTACAAAAACAAGGTGGTAATGTCAGGTGTATAAACAACTGAAGTGCATGCACTTCTAGAGAAAACAAAAGATGTTATAGAATTGTATGATGCTACTGATGCCAGCCTGAGCCACAAAAAAAATTACACATTGTAATGTTTGTGATGGAATAACCAACCAAAACATATCTCCACAAAAGCAAACCAACTTCTAAATTGCTCTGCATGCAAATTCTACTGAAATGTTCTTCTGTGATGACACATGATTTTACTGACTTTGGCTCACTCCATTATTTTTAGTGTATGCAGGAATAGCGGTCACACTTTAAAATATTAGTTGGCTTGGTTTTGATAAGCATTCAGAAGTCCTGCTGCTCATTTAAATTTTGATGCTGTAAAATTGCTTCCATTGCATTCTGTCATTTTACATTGATTTTATATTTTGGGGCTGTGGGGTTTTTTTCTTTGGAGAAGGTCTGAGCATATCCTTGTTATCAGAAGGGTCAAAAGGACAGAAAATATGCTGAAAATATCAAAATGTGATATAGAGAGATATCTTTTTAATGACATAGAATTGAATTCCACACAAACTTGAGCAAATAGACTGAATTTACAGTATCTTCATTTCTGTGAGAAAAAAGTACAGAGAATATTTTTTTTTTTTTTTTTTTAATTGTTAAATGAAGACAGGCTGAGAGAGCTGGTCTGGTGAAAAATAGTCTAAGGAAGACCTTATGGCAACCTTCTAGTACCTGAAAGGAGTGTACAAGAAAGACAGAGAGGGACTTTGTAAAAAGTAGTGACATGGGGGACTGGATTCAAAGTGAAAGAAAGTAGGTTTAGATTAGATATTCAGAAGACATTCCTTACTATGAGGGAGATGAGGTGCTGAAACAGGTTGCCCAGAAAAGTTGTGGTTGCCTCCCTTGCATGGAGGTGTTCAAGGTCAGGATGGGGCTTTGAGCTACCAGGTCTAATGGAAGGTGTCCCTGTCCATGGCAGGAGAGCTGGAATTAGATGACTTATAAGGTCCTTTCCAACCTAAAGCCATTATATCAGTCTATGATTGTATAGAGTGTTAGGTGTAGGATTACATTTCTCAATCCCAAATTCTGACAGCAGAAATCTTGGTGTAGTGCCATGTTTCCTTTGGCATGCTTATTCCAGGTACAGCATCTCTGGAGCAGTTTGCCTCATGACTCTCTGCGCCCTAATCCTGACCCTAATGGCAGTTTGGGGGTGGGGCTGAGGTTCTCAGCATCACAGGTGATCCAGATCAGAAATTTCTTCAAGCAAAAATGTTTGAGCAGCACTGTTCCACTTTGGAATGCTTTTTTCCATCCCTCCTGTCCCCAAAGCTGTAACCATTGTTGCTATCTGAAGGCCAACCCTGACCTTGACTCTAAGCATAATTAAACCTTGGACACAGGTAGGCCATCTTAGAAAGCCATGGCAAGAAGGCAAGGGTGTGGGTGTAGTGCTGTGCTTCTCTTGGCCTGCCTCTTTCACCCCTGTGTCCCTGGAGGGGACATTTCTGGTCTCTGAATCCTTACTCCAACCTTAATGACAGCTTGGGGCCCACTACCATGGATGGTCCAGATCAGAAATGTGTGCAGGCAGCAATGTTGGTGCAGTGCTGTGCTTCCCTTGGTATGTCTTTTCCCTGCCCACTGTCTCTGGACCTGTAGGCTTTGTGGTTCTCTGCACCCTACCCCTAACCATAAGTACAGTGCAGGTCTGCAGCTGAAGCCCCCAGTGCCATTGGTGGTCCAAATTAGAAAACTCTGAACGAAGGAGTGCTGTGCTCCTTTGTTGTGCCCATTCCAGGCACAGCATTTCTAGAGCTCTAGGCTTTGTGGCTCTCTCAACTCTAACCTAATGGCAGCTTGAGGCTGCTGTCTATGTTTATCCAGCCTAAAAGTGAGTCAAAAAGTTTCCTTTGCATAAATCCAACTGACAATCTTCTTAGTTATACATCCCCCACCACTGAAGTCCAGGAAGGAGAATCATGCCGTAATATTGTCTGGCTTGCAGTCCTAAAACATCACAAAAATTATCTGTGGGTTTGGCCTGCATTTATCTAGGGGATGAACAATACCCATATGTTCACCAGATGACTACAGAGTAGAATTGTTTGAGTCAAAGTTCAAGACCACAACAAAGGATAAACTGCTTCTTTAGGACTGTCTTTGATTAGATTGCTGTTTACAAAGAAATTTTTTAAAAAAGAATATTCCAAAATGTGTGGGAGGATCATTGTTCCTTGTTATCTCCTTATTTTTCAGTTATGTTCTATTAAATACAACAGTTTTATGGGCTATTTTCATTAAGCATTTATTTCTATCATAGTGACTCACAGCTGGAATTATAGCATATATAGTTCTCTCAGTTTAGAAGCCATAAAGCTGTAAATTAATTCTGAATATAGATATTAGGGAAAGTGTATGCTCACTCTCATAGCCAAACTCTGTATACATATATGGCTACACTTGCATAAAGCAGCAAATTCATGAACAACACTAAGCTGGGAGCATGTGTCCATCTGTTGGAAGGCAGGAGGGCTCTGCAGAGAGACCTGGAATGCTTGGTTGGATGGGCAGAGTTCAATAAGATGAAGTTTAATAGATCCAAGTGCCAAGTCCTGCATTTTGCCCACAATAACCCCCTGCAATGTTATAGGCTGGGGGTGGTGTGGCTGGACAGTGCCCAGGCAGAAGGGGACCTGGGGGCACTGGTGACAGCAGCTGAACATGAGCCAGCAGTGTGCCCAGGTGGCCAAGAAGGCCAATGGCATCCTGGCCTGGATCAGGAATGGTGTGGCCAGCAGGAGCAGGGAGGTCATTCTTCCCCTGTACCTGGCACTGGTGAGGGCACACCCTGAGTGCTGTGTCCAGCTCTGGGCCCTCAGTTTGGGAAGGACATTGAGATGCTTGAGCACATCCAGAGGAGGCAGCGAGGCTGGAGAGGGGCTTGGAACACAAACCCTGTGAGGAATGGCTGAGGGAGCTGGAGGTGTTTAACCTGGAGAAAAGGAGACTCAGAGGTGACCTTATCACTCTATAACCTCCTGAAAGGTGGCTGCAGTCTGCTGGGGGCTGGTCTCTTTCTCCAGGCAGCAACTGACAGAATGAGAGTCTTAAGCTGTGCTGAGGGTAATATAGGTTGGATACTAGGAAAAAGTTTTTTACAGAAAGGTTGATAAAGTACTGGAATGGCCTGTCCATGGAGGTGGTGGAGTCACCATCCCTGGACGTATTTAAAAAAAGACTGGATGTGGCACTCGGTGCCATGGTTTAGTTGAGGTATTAGGGCTGGGTTGCACTCAATGATCTTGAAAATCTCTTCCAACTTAGTGATTTTATGTGTGATTAAAAAATTAATTGATTAATGCGCACCTGCACACACACATATACCCCTACATATATACCTAATGTTCATATTTACATAGTGATATTTACAGGTATTGTAGTGATATTTAAATATATAAGGATGTGTGTATATGTATGTTTGTGTGTATGCATGTATGCATGCAAAATTTAGATTTCTTGTTCTTCATCCATTGAGTTACTTAAATTTGGAAAAGAGGTGGCAGAAGAATCTGAATGTGTTCTGCATCATAATATCCTTAAGCAAAATGTTAATATTCTCCTATGTTCCAGTCTTTCTCTAAAACAGCTGCAGCAAAAACATTAACAATTTTTCCATGACTAATGCTTGCTTTGTACATCCTAGAAATACTAGTGATCTGAACTCTGAACATAATTCTTCTATGTTTATGTAAATTGAAATAATGCAAATGTAAATCTTTTTTTTTTTTTTTTTTTTTTTTTTTTTTTTTTTTTTTTTTTTTTGTGCAGGGCTATTTACACCTTGAATTTAATGTGGTTGGTTATGCTGTGCCTTGAATAAGCAAGGAAAGACTTAGATGCAAGCAAGAAACATGTCCAAAATTTTTGCTGTTTGTCTGCAGATTATTACTGACTGAGAAATACCTTTACCCACTGAGATAGAAGGATGCAGTGTAAAATTTTCTGTTTCTATGTATCAAATGCCTTCTGAAGGCTGCACCTGGAGTGATATGTTGAAGGAAAAATCTTTCCCAAATAGAATAATAAAATTACAGAAACTGGAAGAAAGCCTTGCTGTAATCCGAATGCAGATATTGATAAGTTTTCTTTACCATTACCAAAAGTTTAATTAAATAATTGTTCTTCTTTGGAGTAGAATAATTTAATTGGTTAAAATATTGTTTGTTTAATTAAAAATGAAATTATAGCCTATTACATAATGCAAATAATCTAAAAAGCTGGCAAGAAAGGGGGTAAGAAAGCCCTCCAAGTTTGAGAAAGACACTGGTCATGCTCACATAATACTCAGACATTTTAACAAAATGCAAGACATGTTGCAAGGTAAGATGTGTAGATGTCTGAGTGATGAAGGGAACAAAGTATTTGCCATTTGAAAAGTTGAATTTTTATACCTCTGTTGATAAGAGATGGACATATTCAAATTTATTGGAGACACAAATATCATAATGAACAATTTTCTAACATTACAAAAGAAAAAAACCCCTACAAAATAGTGTGGAATAAAAGCAACAAAATCCTAGTGACATAAAAATCATTATTTTTTGGAACATGGGAAATTTAGTTGCACATTATGAAATTTTTTGTTATTATTGTTTTTGAGTTTTAATCATGAGAACAGTTAAGTCCTGTAGCAAGCTGCTCAGAGAGTTAGAGGGATCTCTGTCTTGGGAGGTGTTTTGCAACTTGCTTGGATTAGACCTGCTTTGAGTAGGGAGTTGGAGCTGGTGACCTCTGGATACCCCTTCCAGCCTTACAATCCATGACCCTGCAATTGCATCATTTTGGTGAACCATCAGAAGATTTTAAAACTATATTAAAATAATGAAGCCATAATCTTACCTCTCTTGTGTTGTTCAGGCTGTTATTTAGTGGCAGTTTTAATATTTTTATTCACAACAGTGCCATAGGCTTTGTTGCCTTCCCTATTTAGCTGCATCCCTCAGCTGGGTTTGAATATCACCACACTGGAACCATGTATCTATTTGTCCTCTGGGATCTCAGCTGACTCTTGATTTTAAGCCTATTCATCAGTACAGGATTTGTCAGCTATTACTTCATGAACATAAACCCAAAATTGATCATTCCTGAAATATGTTGACTTTGTAGTAAATAAATAGTTCTATCTGCCACAGGACATGTCAGATTTTCTACAATTCTTTATATATATTGCAAACAATATTTAAACACCAACAGTTACTTAAAGTAACTTGAAATAACATTAAATAATCTTTCCAGGTATCTTCAAAATGAGGAAAGTAAATAAAAATTATGAATATGTTCAGAGTTCTTGCAAAAGAGAACAAAAAAAAAATGAAGTTGGAAAATTTGGAAAAGTTTCCTTGGTATTGTGTGAAAGAGCACAGACACTGTAGCAAATAATTTTCAATATCAAATTTAAGAAATATGTAGAGCTGTGCATATATGAGATATATATATCCGTAACACATGCACAGAGAAATGCATGGGTAAACAGTGAGTTTTACCACTACAGCAGTTCTTTTGGGAGGATTGGGAGCAGGTAAGTGACCGAATATCAAACAAATAATCAATAAGATTCCCTAGTATTTCTTTTTCTTACACATTGGTTCTCCTGTAATTTTTCTCTCACTTCATGGAAAAAAAGATCCTCAGTCTTAAGTGCACTGCAACCTTTGAGGTTTATCAGATTTGAAACAGTATTTCACTGCCACTTGAAAAAATGTATGGGTGGAAAAGCTAACATCAGCACCATAGGAGGGAACTATAATGAAAAAAACAGCAGAAACTTATTTTGAAGATAAGTCCTACTATTGACAAAATGCCCAAACAATGAGATGCATATGATACTTATCAGCCTTCCTAATACACAGCATTCATTGAATTTCTTTGGCCTAATTACACAAGTTTTGCATCATTCAATGCTTTGGGAACTGGAAATTTTGTCCAATGAAGAAGCAGAAGTCCAACCTTGCAACAGGAATTTCCTTGTAATAGATTTCTCATGTTACACCAGACTCCTACCATTTTTATTTTTGGAGTGGGATATATGAAAAATATCAGCTGAATGATAATGGGGAAATTAAAATTATGGAATTGGATTAGCCAATATTTGCCCATCTATACAGGAAAAAAATTATATCATTTAAAAAATGGAAAATAGATTATTTACTAAGTTAAAATTTGATTTTAAACCAATCTTCAGTTAAATGTGCATAAAATACATGAAAAAATATTTTAGTACGTTTTTGGCCTTCTGCCACTCAAAGGAAAATATTTCTAAAGCACCCAGGAACCTGAGAAGCCACCTAAACCTTGTTGAACTGTACAGACAGACACAAAACAATGAACTAATGCTGGCGTGAATCACAGAATATGCCAAGCTGGAAGAGACCCACAAGGATCATTGACTCCAGTTCTTGGCCCTGAACAGCACCATCCCCACTAGCCACACCATGTGCCTGAGCATTGCCCAAATGCTGCTTGAACTCCACCAGCCTTGGTGCTGTGACCTCTTCCCTGGGGAGCTTGTTTCAGTGTCCAACAACTCTCTGGGTCAAGAACCTGTTTGTAATATCCATCCTAACCCTCCCCTGACAATTTCAGGTCATTCCTCTTGCTGGTCATGTGAGCAAAGATGTCAGTGTCTGCCCCTCCTCTTCCTGTCAGGAGGAATTCGTAACTGCAATGAGATCTCCCCTCAGTCTCTTCTTCTCCAGGCTAAACAGATCAAGTGACCTCAGCCCCTCCTCATACAGCTTCCCCTTTATGCCCCTCACCATTTTTGTGGCTTTCCTTTGGACCCTCTCCAATAACTTAATGGGTTTTTTTGTATTGTGGTACCCAAAACTGCTCCCATCACTGGAAGTGAGGGGCAGAGCGGGACAATCCCCTCCCTTGCCTGGCTGGCCATGCTGTGCCTGATGCCCCCCCAGGACAGGGTTGGCCCTCCTGACTGTCAGGGCACTGCTGCTTCATGTTCAATTTGCCAACGACCAGGATCCCCAGGTCCCTTTTCAAAAGCACTGCTCTCCAACCCCGCATTCCCCAATCTATCCGTACATCCAGGATTGCCCCATCCCAGGTGCAGAATACAGCACTTTGCCTTTTTGAACTTCACATGGTGAATGACTGCCCAGCTCTCTAATATGTCAAGGTCTCAGTGTCTGCCTTTGAGGGAGTCAACATCTCCTCCCAGTTTTGTATAATCTGTGAACTTGCTTAGTATTCATTCCATCCTATATTCAAGTGATCAATGAAGATATTGACAATTACTACAATTTGTTTTATCAAATAGTGACAGAATTTTTTAAAAAAATACTGTAGATTTTTTGTAGTAAATGTGATTTTATTTCCCGTTGCATTATCTGCCATAAAAATGTGGCAGTGAGTTTAAATCAAAGAAAACAATACCTGATTTGAAAATTGTTAAAATAGGTATTGCTTTTAATCAGTTGTTTTTTTCTCCTCTGAAACAAAAAAAAAATATTCTAACTCCGTGAATAAAATTTCCACTTTCCTGGTTTAAATGAAAGTTGTTTTCATCAAAACTTTTTCAATATGCAAACTGCTAAATCCACGGTTTAAAGTCACATCCAAAGGTAATGGGAAGGAAGCACTTCTTATTTCATGCCATCCATTTGAAGTATCACACTTTTTCAGGAAGTAATCATCCTATTCTTCCCTTATAGTTTGTGAATAATGTCATCTGAATAAGCAAGATTTAGAGAAAGGAATGTTAGTTCAAGCCTAGGCTCAAGATGGGTATCACCTTACCTAATAGGAGTACCGCAGTGTAGATTTATACTTCATCTGTCCTCCTTAGAGCTGATGGAGACAAGTAAACAGGTTTACCATGGGAAATAAATTGCCATGTCTTTAGCTGAAGCACCTGAAAAGAATGGCAAGTAGAAACTTCAAAACCCAACCACCTGCATTGCAATTCCAAGAAAATAAATATTTAAAGCAAGCTGAATAAAAAAATAGAATACATTTTGCAATAAAAAGACCTTTCTTTCTTTACATTCTGCTTAATAAATATGAATGACATATTTGACTTATCAGAAGCTTTAAATTATGTTTCCACAATCTAGTTTCAGTTCTTATTTTATCCTACAGATCTACTTAGTTCAGTATGTTTTATTTTCGAAACATGCTTTTAATATTTCTTTAATATTATAGTTATATTACAAACATATATTATTATAATTTGAAAGCATTTTGAGAGATAATTCAATCTGATTGTCTAGCACTTAAAGGAATAATTTTTCAGACCTATTTTATACATACCAATTAAA
Organism: Cettia cetti; assembly: GCA_013401135.1. NCBI lineage: Eukaryota > Metazoa > Chordata > Aves > Passeriformes > Sylviidae > Cettia > Cettia cetti. The sequence goes on along the minus strand of VZUI01036611.1, from coordinate 36,776 downwards.
ATCTATAGTTCAAAAATAAAAAAGCATATGCATATTTTGTTTTATTTTTCTAGTTTTCAGTTCCTAATGACCTCAGGACAGGGTATTTTGAGGGGATTAATGATCTGCTAGAAGATGTTCATTGCCCAAGGTATAGAGATTTAGTCTAGTCATTAATACTGGGGAAATATTTTGTACTTCGATCATTGCTGTCAAGTTTCTTAATGTATTCAGACTTTAAATAAGCTCTTAAAGACTGTGATAATGCAAATTTCAAACTTGAAGCATCTGACAAGACTCACATTGAAACAACCTCTTAGGAAAAAAGTCTTCAGACTATCTCTTTCTAGCTCCTTATCTATTTTTTTCCTTTCTATCTGACCTACTTTTCTCCTGCACTTGTCCTCTGAAGTCCTTCAGTAATCAGGGTGTACATCTATCTAAAGCCCATAAGCAAAGTTTTTGGCCTTTGGCTGAGAAACTTTAAATAGTACTGTCATACAACCCACAAAAAGACAAATCATCATTGTGTGAAATGAACAAGTTTGTTCAGAGCTGGATATATGTAAACACAAACACACATTGGTATACATAAGTGCACGAACATACACAAGCATGCTCTTTTTGCTGAGACTGCTGAAAAAAACACAATATATTCAGACAGACTTTATTAAGGGTAAAGATCAGAAAATCCTTTCTTTGTACCTCTGATTTCCATTAATCTGTCTGTGATAACTTCACAAGAAAATGCAAATTGAATGAAAAAAAAAGTTTTTTTCACTAAGGTTTTTTGTCATGCTAAGTCAAATGGAATATAACAAGAATTTACCATTTAATTTACTTCTTACTTTGAAAGCATCCAAAACATGGTGACTTGAGCATTTTTTAGCCTGAATAAATTTACAACTTTTTAATCACACAACAGCAAGTTTCATACTTCTATTTGGTTTATTTGGTTTTTAAAGGCAGGCTTATATTTTTACACATGCTGTGGGAACATCTCTTTTGGATGGATTACATTTCAAACCAAGGGAAGACCTGCACTGCCACCTCACTCTGTGGCAGAAAGTGATATAGTGATACTTTACAGATAATTTACAGAAAGTACTCCACCAAAGCCCAGATGGTGGAGTAGCCTCTGACTCAGATCATCCCTGAGTTGTCCTGATGCACTCTCTACCTTCTCCACTTTATATTCTGTCCCAATGCCTTTCAGCACATCAGTCTTGCCTCTCGTAAAGTGAAGAAAGCAGGAAGACATCATACCATCCTGGCTTCAGAGTTTGCTCAAGTCCAACTTTACCCAAGTCAGTTCTCCTGCCTGATACCAAAATCGCTCATATGCATTTTAGATCAACTACACTGGATGCTTTTCATGTTAGGATCCAGTTACATTAAACCTAGTGCTTTTCCAGATGCTTTCAAACCATCCCCAAAGGCACCAAATTTAGCCTGGATGTGTAATCATGAGAACAGAAGCATTATGGTTATAATCTTAACTATTGAATAAGAATTTACCAGTTGGCTTGAAGGTTGCTAGTGGCCACCCTTCTGATTCAATTATCTTATTCTAGAAGATGAGTAAGAAAGAAAAAGTGGATGCAAGGCTGGGATTTATGTACTTTATTAATTTAATGAACTTGCTTTGTCAGCTTTATTAAATCTTTGATGATCTTGCAAGCCTATGTGCTTTAAATATATACAGCCTATGATAAATTTATATTATTGTTACCAGAGTTTAGTAGGTTTAAAATATTTACCTAACTGCTAACTTGAAATTTGTCTTCTAGTTAAATATACCTATATGGGGCTTCATATTTGTGCCTTGGAGCCTACCTGGATGTGCTGAGCTCACATGTAGGAATATATTTAAATTTTTCAAATTAAATTATTGTAATAATTTTGAAATGAAGGCAAGCTGACAAGTCTTTGCTCCTCCTCCTCCTCATCTTCATAAGTACTACATTTTCTGCTGGTCCCCTCCTCCCCTCCACAAAGTCACAGAACCACAGAATGATTAAGGTTGCAAGGAACCACTGGGAGGTTATCTGGTCCAATGTTCTTGCCTCAAGCAGGGTGTTGTAGAGCATGTTACTCTGGATTGTGTCCAGAGGGCTTTTAAAAGCCTCCAGTGAGGGAAATGTCACAACCTCTCTAGGCAACTTGTTCCAATGCTCAGTGACCCTCAGATACCCTCCAATACCTTCATATCATGCTTTCAAATTACCTTTGAAATCACATTTAAGGTACTTAGGAAATTTGGCTTGGTGATTCAAGTCATGATTTGTGAGCATCAGAATTTTCTGTCTTGAATCATGTCAAGTGTAGAGTACTAACAAGGTTTAAAAAAAATTATTATTTGCTTTTGGCACAAGCAGATATTTACAGTATTAAATACATATCAGAAGCACATCTGTTTTTAAAAATGCTGCATATACATCTGTCAGAGAGCTTGCTCATGTAGATAAGCCATAAAAATACTCTGGGATAGAAAAAGCAGTAATTCCCTGTAGAGAAAGAGTGTTATGTATGCAGATACATGCTCCCCACTTAGAGCAGGGATCTATTTACATGTGAGTAATATGTATCTTGTTGGGCCATGATTAGCAGTCTGAGATAATCACAGCAAGCCAGGTTAATTAAAGGAATAGCCCATGTACCACTTAGCACATCTTAGCCTTAAGGCTGAGAAAGTGTTAGTATTCATATGTAAGGCTTTTGCTGGAAGCTTAGGGTTTGTCTAAGCTTACAGTTCTAATATCAGGTATTCAAGAAAAAAAAAAAAGAAAAAATCCTACATCTGCCTATAAAGTCAAGGATCCTATACAGACATTTAATGTGGGATTTCTTTTATCTAATTTTCAAAAAGATGCTGTGTAATAAAGGCATGTTGTCCACATTAACTGTTGGCATTTAAAGAAGCAAGTCTTGAGAACAGTTTACCCTAGACAATTAAAACAGGTGAGTCCACTGGAAGTGTTCACTTTTTGGTATCAGCTGAATACTATACTAGATTAGACTAAAAGTCTAGGACAAATTTAGACTGGAAGGAAACTTTTTTAACCTAAAATCTGAGGATAACTGCCTTCCTTCTAAATGAAACTGATGTATCCAGCTGATTGCAAATGAAACTGGGAGAATTTAGAAAATTGTGTGCTTACCACAGAATAATAATGATAACTGCAAACCAAACATAAAGGCTTTTCTTTCTTTTTTTTTTTTTTTTGTCACAAATAGATTTTGAGAGACAGTTGCTTTTTTCTTCTTTATATGTAATTTTATATGCAGATATTATTTACAAAGTGAATTGGTATGGCCTATTTAAATGCAAGATAGAGACCCTATTCCAATAGAGGCTTTTTCATGTTCAATACTGTGGCTTTTTTGATGTTTTGAGCTCTTTTTTTTTGTGGTTAAATGAGTAGCTTGATTTAAGTTGAGAGGCACCTCACTGGACAACATGCTCAAATACTGATTCAATTTACCAACATATGAAAATGGTGAGTCAACCTCTTTCATAGAGAAGCAAGTAAAGGCAAATACTTCTCAAAAGGAATGCTGTATGATCTGGTGATGAACCAGAAAATTTTCCACCTGTTTTCTGTGATGATGTATTCCAGTGAGCATCGTTTCCTGTATTACAAAGGTGTTTTGCTGTTGTTTTTTCAAGTGTCTGTGGTGTTCATGCTTCATCCTAACCAAAGTGGATGTTAACATACCACATGTATCTGATGCCTGCCAGTGACCATCAGAAAACAGGATGATCAAGTAACAGTAATGGAAGAAACAGCAGATGTTAGTGAACCCTATATTCCTCATTTTTTTATCCAGTTTTAAATATTCTCAGCTGTTTGAATTTGAGGGAAATATGCAGCTTGGACCAGAATTTGCTTTTGCTGCCAGAGTCCCTGCTTAGTGGTTGTGGTGGTAGTGATGATGATAGCAGGCCCAGAAGCAAAATTTTGAATATGTATGCCCCCTTCTCATCATAGAATCAAAGAAAGGTCTGTGTGCTGTGAGTGAAAGATATGCAGTTGATTTAGTTCCTTTCAAGACTATTTGTTTCTCTGAAGGCATTCCTTGCTTTGATCAGTAAGTTACCATAAATAAAAAACATAGTAGTTGCATAAAAGAGTCTTTTTCTTGGGAAAGAATAATGTATCCTCAAAATTCAGCAAGCCTATAATCTCTACAACGTGGTATGGCTCCAGATCAAGAGCAATCCTCTCTGCTATTTCCTGGTGTATAGATAGAGTGGTTGGATGATTTGTGGGATGTTTTGTCTTTTTCTGGGAACAGACTGTATAGCAAAGATTTGGTTGGTGTTTGGGTTTTTTTTTTTCCCCAACTAAGTGTAACCTCTTGCTTTAGCATAATAATGACAGTTCAAAGTCAATTATTTAATATTGGATAAATAAAATGTTGCATTCAAGGCTGAAAAAAAAAAAGTCCTGATTTATATAAAAGGAGTTTAAAGGATCTGTCCAAGAAAAGTCAAAATAAATGAAAAGAGTCCAGATTGCTAGTGTTTGGAACTGTATGAAATAGGAAGTAGAAATCACCTTTCTCCTCAGTCGTGCCCTGAGACAGGAACACAGATAAGAATCTGTTTCACAGAGCTTGGAATATTGCAGAAGTATAGTTTTCCACCATTATACATACTATCTTTCTTTTACTGGAAAGAATGAAATTTTATATAATGGATTATAACCCTTCCATGCACACAGCACAGCTCATGTGAGTGCAAAAAGTTGAAAAAATGCAAATCCGTGTAACTATTTTATTTTTTAGGGCTACACTGGCTGATCTGAGGTAAGAGACTGAATTGTTTTTAAGTTATATGTAATGATACATCTCAGAACAAATGTCTGTGATCATTTTAAAGAAGACCAAAACCCATTTTCTGTCTCTCAACCTCCATTAGGATGCTTAATTACCAGGAGATGCTTGCATTTTCTCTGGATGTATCCCTTGCACCCTCTTGGAGTCAAGAAAATAAATCTGCACCTCTATTCATTAGGAAAAATGTTCCCTTAAGTGCTAAATGGGAAAATTCAAACAAGTATTAAAAGTTGCACACTGGATTGCAATATTCATTGTTCTTTGGCATTTGAGAAGACTTTAAAGGACAACCCCTATAATTTATAGAATGAAGAAAACACTAATTAAGATGCTAGAGTTTGGGTTGGCTTGCAGCAGGACAGGACTTACATAAGCAAAAATAAAACAAGTTAGGAGGAAAAAAATAATTCATGTTTTACATAGCAGTAACCGTAGTCTCTTATGGCACTAAGTAATACACATTCTACAAGAGGTGATCAATTATGCAGAGTTAAAATTTAATCTCCTCTTTTAAGACAGGTTGACCCAAAGAGATAAACTCATTCAACCACATTCTCTGTACACAGGAAAGTGACAAAAAATTTGCTCAGTCAGACTATGGAGGATCTACATCCTTTAGATGTGAGATTTGCCATTATATAACACATATAAAACATCTGGAAAATATTATACAATACTTTGATTCTATTTATAAACTGTTTTATCATGGATGATATGAATATTGTGCAGTGGCACTAAATTATTTTATTTATTTCTTGCAGTTATTTCCAAATAAGAGGAGTACATGAGATAAAATTTGTTTTATTACAACAAGATCTTTGACATAAGACTTTCCAGTTACAATTAGCCAAAGGCACCTCTCTCTTAGACTACTCGCACCTGAAGCAAATGACCAAATAAGAAACAGGTGTACAATTTTTTTATGGGTGAGACAAGATCATGTACCTTTCAATACAAAATACAGAATATCCTAAATAGTTTAGGATTAAATTATGTCACTGCTTATGGTTCTTTGATAGGCCTTGCCTTAGTCTTCCACCAGTTTTAGTCATAACTTCTTGGAGACAAATTATTCCCTTCTGCTTCGTTTCATAACTCCTGAAGATTAGAAACAACTTGTTTACATATAATAAAATTCTTTCAACATATTCTGCCAGTAGTTAGCCCTTGCAAACTAGCATAATCACACACTTGAGAAGACTTGCACCTTCATTAAAGATGTAGATTGTTCTTGAAATGTCATTTTATTATGTCAAAGAAAGATACAACAATCTTTAACTCTGACTTTCTTACATTTAAGATTAAATTCCAGAAAGAGATGACCAATTAGAACAGTAGGCTATTCAAATGAGATAAAAAATTACAATAAAATTATTCTTGAAAATAATTTGCATATTGATTATTCCATTACACTCCAGAAACATTAATTTTTTGGAGTTTAATTAAAAACTGAACTCACATGGTTTGTCTAACTCCATAAAGTATAACAGCACACAAGTAGACCATTGTTCTCATAACCAGTTACTTTAATCTGTTAGCTTCTTGAAAATAAATTGCAAGTAGCAGCAGCTCTCCCAAGACACCCCCTTAAAAAATATATATCTTTTAAATAATTCTGTGGTCTTTCTTCTTCTTTGTAAAGAAGGAAAAATTTCTACATGCATGCTAAAGTAAATGGGACTTTCTCTTTTCAGGGTTTTCCTGAAATAATTTTAGTTTCCTAGTGCTGTTAAGAATCAAAAAGCAAGAAGCTGTTTTCTGGGATGGTGTTTGAAATAACCAATCCATTCTGAATAGAAGTCCTAAACTTCTGTGGGTTCTCACCCAAGCAGCTGTATCACTCCCCTCCTCAGATGGACAAGGGAGAAAAAAAATAACAAAAGTTTTGCGGGCTGAAAAAAGGACAGAGAGAGATCATTCAACAGTTGCTATTACATTGAAACCAGACCCAACAAGGAAAAATCAGTTTAATTTATTAACAAACAAATCAGAGTAAGACAATGAGAAATAAACCCAAATCTCAAAGACACTTTCCTATTACACTTCCTTTCTTCCCAGGCTGAAATTCACTCTTGAATTCTCTACCTCTTCCCCTGCAGTAGCAGAGTGAAATGAGAGTTGCAGTCATTTCATCCACAGTCCATCCTCCTCAGCAGGAGGACTTGTAATGCCCCTCCCCTGCTTCTGAGTGAGGTCCCTCTCACAAGAGACAGTCTTCTATAAATTACTTGTGTGAGTCCTTGTGAACAGGCTCCAGTTCTTCATGAACTGCTCCAGGGTGGGCTCTTTCCATGGAGTCTATCCCTTCAGGAAGAGGCCCCTCCAGTGTGGGTGTCCTATGGGGTCACAAGTTCTGCCAGGAAACCCGCTTCTTCATGGGCTCCTCCCTTCTTGGTTCACAGATCCTGCCAGGAGCCTGCTCTAGCATGGGCTTCCCTTGGGATCACAGTCTCCTTCACGTGCATCCATCTGCTCTGGCTTGGAGTGGGTGTCTGCATGCCCATGGTCCTCCATGCTCTGCAGGACCACACTTCCCTCACCACGGTCTGCACCAGGGGCTGCAGGGAAATCTCTGCTCCAGTGCCTGGAACACCCCCACCCTCCTTTTACACTGACCTTGATCTGCAGAGTTGTTTCTCTCACATTCTCACTCCTCTCTTGGGCTGTAGTTGCACAGCAACTTATCTTTGACCCTGCTTCTTAAAAAATTAATCTGTTATCCCAGATGTGCTACCATCATCACCGATGGGCTCAGCCTTGGGCAGCACCAGGTCCGTCTTGGAGCAGTTGGCATTGGTTTAGTTGGACATGAGGAAAACTTCTTGCAACTTCTCATAGGAGCCACTCCTACAGCCCCCCATTGACTACCATGACCACCCCACCCACAGCTAAAAAATCTGGCGATGCAAACCAAATAATACTTTCAGCACTTCTCTTTTCAGAATTAAAGTGTTACAGATAGGTGAAGAATTGTTTGCTGCAACAGAACTGTTTTGTGAAGCAAAGACCTAGAAACAAGCAGCTGAGGACATAAAGACTATTTGAAAAAAAAACCCAATCTATAAAGTCAAACAGCCCTCCAAAAACTAAACCACTAATGATTGCAGGTATTTGATCATGCTTTTTTTTCAGTGAAACAATAAACTTTTAACAATATCACATTTCCCTCCAAGCAACAGTGACAATAATATTTCACTTTTTCTTTGGACAATTGTTTCCTCAGCTTTTTCAACAAAGTAGTTGCAGAGGGAGATCTACCATCCATGGAGAAATTCAAAGTGATTCACCCAGCTGAATAGAAGCTATTATTTTACGCTTGATAATGACCTTGCTTAATTACAGCTGAAAGCACAACCTGACTTCACAGAGCAAGCTGGTAAAAAAGCAAAATATCAGCTGTCTACCACGCCACCTGGTATCCTCAATCCTTCTAAGGCAGTTCTTTAATCTGGGGAATAGTAGAGAGTCAGTACTTTCTGCTTTAGCTTCTAACTTCTTTCTATCCAGAAACAGCCAAGTGTGTCATTTCTCATAATACCAAATTTCCCTGTGGTACTTGGTGCAGCAAAACATCTAGTGCTGCTGTCCTGCCTTCCAGAGATGACAAGGACAAATTAACATGCCCTTCCAGTCAAGCTGAACTCCTTTGCTACCTAGCTGTTGCCAAGGAACTGTCCCCTCATAGCTAGTACCTGCACATCTGGAGGACAACGGGGCTCAGTTGCACTTCCAACCTAGTCCAAAGCCATAGGAAGCTGATGCTGATGGGGGGAATGGCTAATGCCAGCAGGAGAGACTGAGCGCTGCACATCCGCTCTGTTAAGCGTAAATAGCACCACCTTGTGTTCTTGGCCACGCTGTTTGTAAGACTGCCCTACTGTGAATCATTCCTGTACACCCCTTTCTGTAGTAATTAAAACAACGCTCTTTGCTTTGTCCCTGGGTTAATACAATTTGTTTTATTCACAGCCTAAGTAATTTGCCTCCCTACAGCACACTGCTATATTATGTCCTTCCAGCAGTGTTGAGGGAGCAAGTAGAGTACATTTCAAGGTGTACATAAATCCAGTTCAGGTTATTTCAAATGAAATAATAAGGTAAGTGTTATGTGTTTGACTCCTATAGGGAAAAGTCATAGGAAGATAAAGAAGGATTCAGGAAAATCAAAGCTTTGCCTCAGGTTCCTTCATTTTAAAATATGAGGAGAAGGAGAAATACAAAGAGGAAAATAAAGAACTGGGCAATCTGGAAATGCTGTAAAAGACAGGGTTATGGCCAACAGGGGAATTCCAATGTCTGTTTTGAAGGTGGGTACCAGTATCATACCCTTCTTTCCAAGATTATTGAAGTAAAAAAAATCTATTTAATAATATTGACACATCAAAATCAGAGGAAATCTTTAAAGAACTCTAAAAGGACCTCTCTTAGAAACCAAATATTACAGAAAAAGCCACAGGCCAACTAATCCAGTTCATCTACAGCAGGAAAATAATAGAACAAGTATATATAATAGTAATATCCTGTCAGCCTTTGACAATTTTCCATTTAGAGATTTTCTTATTTATTTTACTATTCAAATATAGATACAACAGATTTTAGAAGTATTTCTAGTAGTTTACACAACTTCCTGTGGAAATCAATTCCATCTCTAGGGTTTGGACTTGGCTTTCAGTGATGTAATTTGATGGTCACTTGCTCTTTCAGTGAAAGAGGCAGAAAGCAGTCTCTCCCTGTCATGCTGCTTCAGCTCAGTGATGATTTCTATAGAATTCCTACTGACCTCTTTTCCAAGCTGAAAAGTCCCAGTCTATTTCATTGTTCACCATCAAGAAACTGTCATTAAAGACCTTTGCCCAACTTTGCTGATCATGAATTCATACAGCTGCATAGTGGTCTTTTCTGGTTAGTTCTCTATTCCTTTCCTAATAAATTCTAACATTTGATTTGAATTTTGAATGCTACCAAGACCTGAACTATTTCCATGTGAGCTCTTAAACAGTGGAGTTTGGGGTGGACACTGAAGTCAGTAGGGAAGATAAGAACCAAATAAAAAAGGGGTCTGTAGTAATCATAAGCCACTGAAAGCAGTGTAAAAGACTGTCTTGGAAACTGAGATGGTACAGCTTTTCCCTTTTCTTTGGTTCACCTTATGTTCCAAAAAATTGTGTTGTGCAGTCAAAAGAATATTTAGTTGGTGCTCTGTATCCTGGGGATGACTTGTTAGATTTTAGTCTGAATATAGACAAGAGCTTAGTGACAGTACTGAAATGAACTCATATGTTTTGTCTCAGTAAGATCAAAAACCTTTGGTTAACAAGAAACAAAAACTATCTCTAGCATGAGAGCCATTCTGAAAAAAAGCAAAAAAAAAAAAAAAAAAAAAAAAAAAAAAAAAAAAAAAGGAAAAATTTGCTGAAGGCTATATTCTGCATATTGCTCAAATTCTCCCAGGAGTTCCATCTGAAATATTTTGGGGTGAAATACTGCCCCATGGTAATATATCCTATGAATAGAATGCCATGATTACAAGTATTGGAAGAGGTCTCTGGGTCATTCAATTTAATCTATCATTTTTGTAATACCAAACTGTTTATATTTTTCTCCTTTCAGCCCCTGTGAATAGTCTTTGTAACCCTGTGCATTTGTGAGCAGGATAATGATAGTAATAAAATAATTTGCTTTATGGTAAACTAGTTTATTCCCTGATGTTGGTTTATGAAGAATAAGGCATCTAAGGAAGTAATTAAACAGATGTTTATTGATATGAGTTTTACCACTTTGGAGGAATGTGAATAATGAGGTTTAACTCAGAAGGGTATTCACTAATAGCAATAGAAAGTTACAAATCTAGATCAAGAGGGACCTAGAAGCTTTAGGAGCAAGTGTTTCATTGTGCTTACATCATCTGCATTTATTTAGTGAAAACACTTTTGTGCTAAAGGGACAGCATCACCTTACTGCCTTGAAAAAAATGATGGAAAACAACCATAACTAACATCAAGAAGTCATTTCTTTCCGGGCAGCATGGGGAGAATTACCTGTCACCTATGACTCATCATCTGCTATATCTTTTCAAACAGATCCTCTTTGTTATTGACTAATTGGAAGAACAATACTGGGCATGCAAAATATTCTGAGAAAGATAATGAAAACCCTGGATTCTTATTGTTCTATTGAAGATGTAGCAATTCATCACTTAGCATCATTAGCGGCTGATAACTGGAACTGTGTCTATAATATCCATTCAACGTTTTATTGTGCCTCAGTCAACATAAAGCATAGGTTAACTGTAATAGCTGTCTGTATTAAAATTTAGACACTGCCTGTTGAAACTGGATAGTAATTTGGCTATTATTCATATTTTTAAATGTTCTGCATTACACTAATTTATTATGCAAAATTAAATTAGAGTGCATGGAGCATATGGATTTTTTCCATTTTTTATACTTATTTGTGGCAGTGATGAATGGCAGATAATTTATAACACTGAAGTTTAATAATTAAAATTACTTTTATTATTCTGTTTACTAGTTTCTTCTTTCTGCAGTCTCTTGTAATTTTGCCACATGTTTAGCAACAAATTTTGCACAGCAGCACCTTCTAATAGAACACAGCATGGACAATTTTCCATGCAGATTCAATCTCCGTCTATATTCCACTAATCCCTTGATTGTTCCTAGGGAAAATAATCAGATCCCTGTTGTGTTCCTGATGCACTGAGCATTTGTAAAGATAATAACAAGATTCAGTACATCAAAAGACTCAGAAAATGCATCTGTTCTTTGACCTAACTGAAAAGGGCCGCACAAGGAGCCTGGTCAATTATTCACTGAAGATTAATTAATACAGCTTCATTTGTGGACTGTTTCTGCTTGTAGTGGGAATATGGTGGTGTGATGGGTTAATCTTGCCTGGCTCACAGGTGCCCACCAAGCCGCTCTCTCACATTCCATCTTCAGCATAAGATGATGATAAAATAAAATAAAAATTATTGTGGGTTGAAATAAGGACAGAGAGATCACTCATCAATTGCCATCATGAGCAAAACAGTCTTGACTTGGGGAAGATTAGTTTAATTTATTGTCTATTAATAACAAATTAAGATAGTGAGAAATGAAAACAAAACTAAATATACACCCCTTTTTCCCAGGCTCAATTTCAATCTTGACCCTTTGGCCTCCTCCACTCCGAGTGGTACAGGGGGAGAGGGAATGGGGGTTGTGCTCAGTTCATATTAGTCTCTGTTGCTCCTTTCTCCTTCTGCTGTTCCCCTGCTTCAACATGGTTCCTTCCCGAAAGCTGCAGTTCTTTGAACTGCTCCAGCGTAGGTAGAGTGCAGTCCTTCAGGAATGGATTGCTCCAGCAGGGGTCCTCCATGGGCTGCAGTTCCTGCCAGAAACTCTGTTTCACCACGGGGTCTCCAAGGGTTGCAGCTTTTTTCAGGTTACAATCACTTGCTCCAGCATGGAGTCCTCCATGGCATGAGGTGTGGGTATCTGTTCTACCATGGTTCTCCATGGACTGTGCAGGGGATAACCTTCTTCACCATGGTCCTCTCCAAGGGGTGAGGGAGAATCTCTGCTCCCACTCCTTCTTACCTGAACTCCATATCCTCAATTGTCTCTCAGAGCTGTTATGCAACATTTTTTACCCTTTCTTGAATAAATTATTGCAGAAATGCCTCTGGTATCACTGACCAGTTCAGCTTTAAGCATCTCTGTTGGAACCATCTTTAACTGGCTCTGTTCAGTATGGGGGCAGCTCCTAGTCTCTTCTCTGAGAAACCATCCCTGCAGCCCTCTGCTGCCAAAATCTTGCCATGTACAGGCAGGTGTCAAACTAGCCAGCTAGCTGAAGACACTTCAGTTGAAAAGAAACAAATGCCTATTCACAGATGCTCATGTGACATTCACTGGGACCCAGCTGACCTCTCAGCAGATACAGCCGACACAAGAGCCAAATAAAGAGCTGGAGCAATGAGCCCTAATCAAGTCTAGATGATCAGTTCAAGTTTGTTGTTATCTATAGCTGTCATCATAGAAAACAAGCACTTGGCTAGGGATCTCCCATCTGGTTTGACTGCTGAATCAAACTCAATTATTGGAATTTATCTGTTCGTCTGGGTACATTTACAGGAGGAGTTCCACAGCAAGGTGCATACATCTTGGTCTTGCTCTGAAACAAATACCTAAACTGTCTCTGTGACTCCTGGAGATAAGCAGAGCCTTAAATTTAAACATATTCTTTCAGATTCTTCTGAACTGAATTTTTCAGAGCAATTTCAGGTTATTGTGACCTAAAAGTATGGAGTTGCCATGTACCACAATTTCATTTATCTTAAACTTCCCTTTTTACTGTGCAATCTACATGATGATATAGAAGGAGAATGGAATTATAGAAGGAGAATGGAAGCAGAAGCTTCTCACACTAGCAAGGAATGAATTCACCCCCTCCCATCCGCAGGCAGGTGTTCAGCCATCTCCAGGAGAGCAGGGCCCCATCACACCTAATGGTGATTTTGGAAGACAAATGCCATCACTTGTAAAATATATTTGTACCTGTTTAAAGGCCTTCTGTATTGCTAACCTGATAGAAAGAGACCTTACATGAAATCTGATTCTACTTTGTTGTGGTTTTCATCTTACATAGCAAAATAGCTACAGAGTAGGTTTTGAAAAGCTTTTAGGAATGGATTCTTTCTGCTCATGCTGATGGTAGAACTTCGACTGACATAAAAAAAAAAACAGAGCAGACCAGCTCAGAAAAGCTTTGAAAAGGCCTTCTAAGTGCTAAAATTTGCAATTTTGCATTTAGTTACACAAATATGTCCCTTAAAGTTCTCACATTTAGAATACTAGCTTCCCTCGTGGGAAAAGGAAAAAAAAATGCTATTACATGTTCTCCACAGTCAGAGTATAGCAGAACCATGGATCAATGAACAATTAATAAATAATAATTAGTTGTTAGGCATATTCATTGATGTAAGAAAGCTTTTATGCTAGAAAATAAAATGGATGTCTATAGCCTTCTTCAAGACCACTTAAAATTATTACAGATATTTTGGCAGTTGCAGAAATTTCTGAGACCAGCCATGAATCTAAACTTTATGTATCTGACTCTTTCTTCCTAAAATAACTGTTTATATTCCGTATTTTGGGACATACAAGGACCAAGTAATTTGGCTTTTGATGTTCAGTATCAGCTAAACCTTACACAGCTGTCTCCTACTGCATGTCCACTCTGAAGCATATAAGTAGGAGTAGATTTAATATTTCTTTTGCAATGTAACGCCAGAGTTTTTCTCTTAACTCCATGACCAGCACCATGTTGTCAACAGTTTAAAAGAGTTCACAGGATTGAAAGCACTAAATTTTAAATACTATTTAGCCTTGTGCCTGTTTTCTTCTCCATCCCAGGACCCTGGGACTCAACAGACCACATTAGCCAGCATCTTCCCTGGCACCAGAATAGCAGTATAACTTTAACTGTGTTGTGGTTTAACCCCAACCAGCAGCCAAGCCTCACACAGATGCTCCCTCACACCTCCACCAGTGAGACTGGAGAGAGAATTGGAAAGGTAAAAAGGTAGAGAACTCATCAGCTGAGACAAAGACAGTTTAATAGGGAAAGCAGAAGCTTCTCACACTAGCAAGGAATGAATTCACCCCCTCCCATCCGCAGGCAGGTGTTCAGCCATCTCCAGGAGAGCAGGGCCCCATCACACCTAATGACACCTAAGACAAATGCCATCACTGCCAACATCTTCCCCTCCTTTCTTCTTCTTCCCCTGCCTTATACACTGAGCATGATATTCTGTGTTCTGGAGTGTCCCTTTGGTCAACTGTGTCTCCTCCCAGCCTCCCATGCACCCCCAGCCCCCTCCACAACCTGGCAGTACAAAAATCAGGAAAGGCCTTGGCCCTGTGTAAGCCCCACTCAGCAACAACAAAATCTGTATCATCATCCCTTTGTCCAGCACAAATCCAAAACACAGCCCCATGCAAGTCACTCTGAAGAAAATCAACTGTACCCCAGATGAAACCAGCACAATGTGGTAACTCCACAAACCAGAAAAAAACCCCTTGATACCTTATCCTATTTCAATACATTCACCAAAAAGAAAGAGTTCTGACATTAGCCCTCTTTATTATCTGCCCATAGAATAAAAAGAGAACTATCCCTAAGGAAATATCCTATCTGCCATGAGCCACTTCAGTCTGAATGTTTCACTTTGACCACCTAAAAAGTTTATTATTAGAAACAAAACATATGTTTTATTTTTCTGTATTCAAAACTAAACAGCTTCCTTTTTCTCTCTTAAGTGATGAAAATGGTACAAGCATACAAAAGATTGTTTTAGTACAGATTGACATGATTCTGCTAAAGATATTTTACATATATGTGCTTGTTAAATTAAAAGTAAATTGCACAATGTTGAAATACAGGATATTCTTTTACAGTATAATTAAACTCAGATATCAAATATTTGTAAGAAGGATATTAGAAACACAAGCAGAAATTGAAATGTGTAACATTCCCTATAAAGTATCTTACCAAACTGTGTTTTGTATTTTAGATAACTGCAAATAAAGTGGTCATTTTGTCATCTGGAAAATTAGGTATTGTCCTGACAATGGTAAAAAACCCCTGAAAATTCCAGCTGAACATAAAATAAAGGTAAATTACAAATAACTTTATCTTTTCCAAAGAAAGGTGAAATGATAATATATTTCTGTACTCTGATTAGGTGTTTTTGTTTATCAAGATGCTAAATTACAATAACTAAAAATATGAAAACAAATTTAAAAAAACATGTTTTAGTGATTCTTCAAGTACACAAGTAAAGCACGACATTAAATTAAAATATATATTTAGATTAATTTTTTTCAAATTTTTTGCATTTGACATGGAGTAAGGTACTTAAAAACTTAAATTTAAAATGTCTTGTTACATATCCTCAGGAAAACCTTCCTTGAATTGAAATGATCTATGTCGGTATGTCAGCTTCATTTCAATACCGTGTGAAAAAGCAGCATGAGAAATGTATACTTGGAGAAACATTATTAAGTCAGCATTTTGGTTTTCTTGCAAATAGCAACTCAGTAATAGCAGTACTACCACTTCGAATTTGAAGGTGTTTTGTGAACAACTTTTTTGTAATATTGAATTTTTATGAAAACTCTGACATTAGGAAGTGAAAGAAAGGTGACTTTGTGTGCCATCTCTTGCATAAACTACAATATCAATTATCTCTACTTTGCCTAGTTGTGGATTCACTGAGAGTGTACATTACATTGTTTTGTTCACAAAATTTATTTCCTAATTCTCCTTGCCCCAGCATTCACGCTTTTTTATATTAAAATAACACCATTATAAAGAAGGAAGTCATGGTGCTCTTTAAAAACAATACACTGAATTTAAAATCTTTGCAATAGTTATAATAAAACACATAAATTATATTTCCTTAAGACTATTAAATACACATTAAAATAGAAAAATCTCACACAGTTTAAAGATCTACTTCTGCTCTAATTCGGTATGGTGAACTCAGCTAATGCTGCTATAACGAATCTATACCAAGGTGGGCTGAAACATACACCACACACAGAAAATATTGAAGATAATGAAACAGAAATTCTGCTTCCAAAAATTATGAGTGTACATAATGCTGGAGAAAATTTAAGCCCCCAGTGAAAATCTTAGATCAAAATATTGCCATACATCTTCCAGAGACATGGCTCAATAACATACTGAGAATTTTATACACTATATGCCTCAGCATTCACTCATTCTACATTTTCCTCAATACAGTTTACCATGGAAAACAAACTGTTTATCACCTCTTAAGCAATCTTTTTCCTTGTTCAAAGAAGCAGAGACGAAAACTGGCACAGTGCTGGTTTCTGTGTCTAGTTGTCCGCACTTGAAGAGGAAAAACACAAGAACATATGGTGGATTTAGCCCACATACATAGATAAGTATTTTGTAGCTCTTTGACAGTCATTCAGGGAAGAGCATCCTGGGGTAATATACCACTTGTGTTAATGCTGACATTTTACTCTTTTACTTATCTGAATTAAGAGTATAAATGCATTAGGAAGTGGCAAATAGGGTATATAACTATTTTACACTATTTTGACAAGATTCTAAAAAAAAAAGCAATATTTTATTATACAATTACATGAATTAGGGTATAAAATAAACCAGTATTCATAAATAATACAGAATCTGGATGATATGTGGTAGTGATAACATTGAAATCTGTGAGATTGCTTAAAATACCTTTCTCGTATTAGTTTCCATAAGGCCACATGCAGAAAATATTTTCTTGTGTGAGAGATGAGCAATTTTCTCCTGAAATATACAATATTTTGACATTAGATAGTCCCAGAACACCCATAAGGAAAAGGAATGTTGTTTCCCCCTCTAAGGAAAAAAAAAAAAAAAAAAAAGTGCCATAGGAAAAGAAAAAAGAGGCAAACACAAATGTAATTTATGATATCTTAGCAGAGGAAAATGGGAATTATACAACAGCAGTTCTCCATCAATGCAAAACTGGAATTCTATCTCTGTTCATGCTATTCCTTTGGGCTTAATTTTTAAAATCTTGGTTGAGATTTTAAACATTATATTGAGATAATTTTTTTTTTCAGATTTGCAGCACTGGAGAATTCCTAAAATGAACAGTGCAACTTTGGGAAGTAAAAGCAGAGAAATGTAAGTACAAGAATTGTTGAAAGAAATAATGACACACAATATGAACACTTTAGCTCTGCAGTAGCCTGAAGATCAGCTATAGAGCACAGGAGGCGTTGCTGTACATATGACAATGAGGCAGGCAGCCATTTATTAGATGTATGACTTATTCAATCTTCACTCCAAAGAGAGTTGTTCTTTAGACCCTACATGTGGCTGTTTGCTAGCTAAAATTGTTGAACTTGCATGTGATAAGGTATGTGAGTGTTTAACTCATAAACCTCTCATTTTGTAGTATGAGGAAAATATATCTAGCTGAGAAAAGCAGACATTGTCCAGAAGCAACAATCACTATTTAAGAGGAAACAAACATAGGATATCAAGAAATTATCTTTGTTCATTGACCTTGCAAATAAAGGATTGCTCACATTATTTAAGTGCCACAGTACCTCCAAAGCAGGTATCCAGCCCCGACTGGACCATTCTAGGATGTCCAGTGTCTAGGATCCTTTTACAATAAATAGTTATAAAATAAACAATGTGTATGTATATGTCAATTGAAGAACTAAAAGGCCATAGTGCAAGAATAATTATTACTTTCATTTCTATCTAGAACTTTGCTGAGTAATTGTAGACTCTATATTAAGGTATCACTGCTCATTTAATTTCCAGAATCTGAGGAGTTTGTTGTTGTAGTTGCTGTTTCTTTCCTGAACATAGTATTTAATTGCACAGTGATTGTTCTTGAAAGACTGAGAGAGACAGGCTGCCCACAAAATGAAAAATTTAGATTACCAAACATTTTTTGCCTGAGTTTGCAGTTTTCAAACTCTCCTAAAAGGTGGGAAATATATTAGCCAAGGCAGGTTTGCCTTTGTTGTGTAAATAAGATGGCTAAAATAAATCACACACTTTTCTAAAGCTTTAAAAAAATCAGAGAATACAGATAGTGGTTGTGTTTACATTGAAAATATTATTACCTTCTTTTCTACTGAAAATAATTGCAAATTCAAGAATAAAAGAAGCATGAGGCCAGTCAGAGAACAAATATCTAAGCAGGCATTCAGGGAGAAGACTAGGGAAGACTCTTACTTTTTTCTATCCAAGGACAGTCTAATAAACAGGTATTGTACTGCAAAAGTCATGTTTCCAAATCATGTGATTTTGCTTGTTCCAAGTATCTGCTAATTTAGGGACATAAGAAATCTGAAGACAACTATCTCATAACTGAAGAGGTCATCAGTTTCCTAGGTACATAAGATTTTATGCAGTCACATAGTGATTTAGAGACAATTTAGAAGATTGTGCTGTATATGTTAAGCAAATAATTTGCCAGACAGGAGTAGATACTTTCTCTTGCACACTTCAGCTATAAAACCAAGCAGCTCTAATTATATTACCACCCCTGTCCCCCTTCACCACAAATAAAAAATTGAATTATGTCAGATTATACTTCTGAAAACTTCAGAGGAGACTTTTAATATTTTACACCTACTCAGATACCTAGCTGAAATGAGGTGACAAGTGCAGTCACTGAATAACAACAGAACAGTGCTAATTTCTACTCCCCCTACCTTCCCAAGGAAAGAAGTTTTGTGCTATCATGTTCAGTGTAAGGTTTTGGCTGCCTATCAGTTCTCCCCCAGTGACAATTTAGCCTGCTACTTTAAGAGAAAGAGGAGATGCAGAGATAATAACATCCTACAGGAAACTAACAAAGCATTTGTTTCCTGGGAATTAAATCCTTTGTTTGATCTTCCAGGCACAAGGTCAAATTCTGCTTGTTTCACACAGTGACAAGAAGATGCAACTAGGCACTAAGCAGCTCATGCATGTTTGTCAACCACTCAAAGTCTGTATTTCCAAATCAACCAGCCCATGACTGGCTAAATATCTAGCAGAATTTCAAAATTGCTGAAGGAAAAAACAAGAGTTGGAAGAGTGAGGGTTCTTGTGGTACATATATAATTTTAAGGTCTTGTCAGTTTTATAATGATAGGGAAAAAATTGTGTTGCTCTTTTACTGCAAGAAAAAAGCCGAAGAAAGTGTGTCTATCTGCTGTTTACAGAATAATTAACAATTTAATGGTAGTGACAAGTATTAGATTTGCACACCTCTGCCCATGGCACAATCACAAAATACTCATAAGATGTTCATTTGCACAATGACTCACAGGCAGATCTCAGTCTTGATTCTGCAAGAGGATACTTTACTCATAAGCCCCCCGCTGGAGAAGTCCCCAAAAGTCTGACTCAGATACAGTGCTAAAGGAAGGACATGTCAGAGTAACGCCGCATCACACTTCAGAGAGTGCATGTTGTACAGAGGTTCATAGGTCATTCCTGTAGATATTCAAAATTAATCCATATGCCTCTTCAAATTTTGGGTAGCACAGAACAAGAAGAGTTTTATATTAATATTATTAATATATCTTCTGACTTCTGCAAATTTTGTGCTGTGCATACCACAAAACCTCAGCTCGTCTACTAAGATTTATCAAAACTGTTTATTTGCAGGGTGGAGTTAGGACCCTGGTCTAAATTATGCAAATACAATAGTGATAGTCAAGGTTATTTAAAATGTTGGGTGCTGACTTCTTTCTCTTAGGATTAGGACAAAAACATCCTGCAACAATATGCAAATGAAGTTTGAGTACCTTGCAGGAAGATATCCAGAGGATCTCACCTTTGAACAAAATTTAGGGAAATTTTGCTGTTCAGAGCCCCTCCTCTCCCATTCCCCCACAACAGAGGGAGTGATACCAGAAAGGACAGAAGAGACAGAGCCTAGCAAATAGACAGATGGGTATCAGCCTGACATAAGGCCTGGAATATGCAAGTATTGTTCAGGCAGTCCCAGGGGATTGACAATGGCACATTTTTTGACATTGAGGAAGTTACAGTGAGCTCAGTGACTTATTTAAAATCTTTGTTGCATACATCCCTCTGCTATGCCATATTCATATTGTAATTTGAACCAGATCACACTCTTTGGTAAGACAAAAGAAATCACAAAAACAAAAAACATGGAACAGGGATGATAGGATTTTGCTCACACTGAATATATAGCCTTGCTATGTGGTACAAGTTTATGAGAAGATGTCTGTATGAGGAGAAGTAAATCAGGAAGATCAAAATAATTACAATCAAGGAGATCAGAATAATTACAACACAGCTGAGAGGCCGAATTTAAGTCTCTTCCATATAATAAAAGATCATTGGCTGTCAAAGAAAAATGAGAGCTTACACAAAACAGATGAATGTATGGGCAAGACAAATTGCATATGGGAATTTTGAATCAGTATAGACAAAGCTTTCAGAATTTATTCCCTGTTCAAACCATAAACAAATGCTTTACAGATTGTTATAGGCTTTAAGAATAATAGAAAAATGTTTGTTGAGGTTCAGACTGGAAAATGCAGCAAACCTGCAGCTCAAGGGATATGCAATATCCATAGGTTTCAAACCTGAGAGGATAGTTGGAAATATGAATGCACCTTTTCAAGTCCTGCTTCCAAATCCAAGAAGTATTTTCAATAAAAAAACATTTAGAGATGTTTCAATTTTTTTTTCATTAAAATATTTCTGCATTTAACTCCAAGGGTAGTTAGATTCAGATTGCAATAAAAAAGATGTAAATCAAAAGATCCATTGAAGTCTGTGGAAATAAGTTAAGGTAGTATTGGTTATTAGGCAGGCTGAGGCTCAAACTATGAAATGCTGCTTAAATTTTTTTCCTGTCTGCATATGTCAAGATAGCATGAGGCCTGTTGTATTTCCTTCTTTTTCTTACTGTGCATAGAGCAGCAAAATCAGTATGTTCCTTTCAGGTGGCATTCCATATTAAGGGCAGGTCATGCCATCAATTTTTAAACACAACTATCCACTGAGATCAATGCAGAGTGCTACTTAAAGCTTGACAGTAAGGTGTGACCCTATAATACCAAGAAATACCTCTTTACTTCTCTAAAAGCCTGGTTCTAGTCACAACAGCAGTCTACCAGCATTAAATACTGCATTTGTAGCATCCCAGTGCTTATCTGCTATATCTTGCTGTGTTTTCAAATGTGATCACTGCTTATACTTTTCAGCTATCTAAATTTCATTCTAGTTCCTATTATTAATAATAATAGTTAAAACACACAAGTGAAGCAACACTACAATGTGAAAATTGGATAAAGAACTACCAAAAAATGCATTATGCATGTAGGTATCCTTGTGCTCTGCAAGGTCTTACTGGTCTCTTTAGGAACACCAAAGTAGAGGGTAGGAGAGTTATAGAAACACAGAATGGTTTGAGTTGGAAGGGACCTTAAAGATCATTTAGTTCCAACCCCTCTGCCATGAGCAGGAATGCCATTAATTAGACCAGGTCAGTCAGGGCCCCATGCAGCCTGGCCTTGAGCACTTCCAGGAATTGGGCATCCATTACTTCCTGGGCAACCTTTTCCAATGACTTATCACCATCACAGTAAAGAATTTCTTCCTATTATCTAATTTCAATCTGCCCAGGATGTGCTTGGCCTCGTGGGCTGCAAGCACGCAGACTTGCCCTTGTCCTTTAGTCCTAAAAGGTTTGTGTACATCTTTAGCCACACAGCAAACAGTGTAGCGAGGTCAAGGAAGGGTATTCAGAATTCAGAGTATGATGCAAATGGTTAAGGTCTTTGAAGGTCCCATTTATTTTCCAATTTTTACTCTCTTTTTTGCAACTGTCATGCACTCTGCAAAAACACAGTTTATTAATGGGAATAGTCTCCCTTATATTCCAGAATAAGTGTTTTCAGGTGAGCTAAATATTAGAAAGGTATCACTCAAAAAAATGGGTAAAATATTATAGCTGCAACTGTAGCTAGATCATTGCAGATAAGCTAGGTAAATCTACCACACCAGTAATTCTATTCATCCTCTGCATTTTACAAACTCATTTTGTTTTCAGCAAGCCAGTCAAAAGTACCAGTGATCTAAAATTCATTTCACCCCTCTGCTTTGTCCTCATGTATTTATTTCCACACATACACCTTACTGTATGCAGGTAAAAAAGATTTTGATTAATTTTCAAGCATATCGTTGCCTTTCCACAAAAGAACAGAAGAAAAACGTTTGCTAGTTATATTGCCTTAACATGGAGGGAAAGAGCAAGAGAATATACTCCAGGTAGGCATTGAAAGCTTCAAACTCCCATAGTTTAGAAGTACCCTTACGAGTGTGACATTTTCAAAAAGGATTTTAAACCAGCTTTTCCAAGGGGCTTAAAGATTGCATTAAGTACAAGATGTGATTTTCAAAAGGGCAAAAACAGATGACATGTAACTTCCAAGTTTCTTTCAAAGTAAGGCTGAATTATTAAATGCTAAAGTCACCTCTAAAATGTGATTTAGGCTGTTAAATCAGGTAATGGCTTTTGAAAAATTTAACTGCCATTAATAGGAGGACAGGGCTTCATGTGAAAGAGGTGATTTTTTGACACCATTTCATGAGTTTCAACACTTTTTGACATAAGTCTCGTTCAGGCAACAATAATTTTCAGGGAATTAATAATAGTTTTTAAATCTTCTAGCAAAATTCAGTCTTGTGATCTTCTTCTACCAAAGAGTGAGTGAAATCTCACAGAATTTAAGAACTCCCCTACTTTTACTGAGTGTAAATCTTACATTGTGAAACACAGGATTAGTAATTTGGGGTCTGCATTATTGTTTTAACTGAGCAGGACTTTTAAATGTTTTCATTTTGATTCGAGGGAGGTTTGACAGTAAGAGTAAAAAAAAAATTCTCTTGTAGCTAACTTTCAAACTTGTTTTACTACTGCTTTTTAGAACCTGAAGTACAGTTTTTAGTAGAAAATATTGACTTATCTAGCAGATCTAAAATATTTTTGTTCCAAGAAGCACAAAATCAATGTCAAAATCCCTTCCTGCTGTGATTACACTGCAGCAAAGAACCTCATTCCCTTTAAAGATACTCACATGAAAACATGGGATGTGTTCCAACTACCTTAAGCAACTTTCATTAACCCAAGTTCAAATGCTTCTTTTGCCTATTGCCTTTGACCTCTGATGATTATGATCCATCATGGTAAAAACATTTACAATACAGAAATGGTTGAGGGGTTTTTGTGTATAAAAGACTGTAAAATTTATGCCTTGGATGATGGTATTTCTGAAGCAAGCTAATTTAGGGTAAAACAAAAATAATCATTGTCGCAACCAGAGCTCAGATCTGTCCTTATTTCCCTGGATACAAAATACATGTTTTTACAAAGTATCACTAGTGTTTCCATCTTTAATGTGACATAAATTGAGCCATAGACACAGGAATAGTTGTAGAATTCATTCAGTTTCCGCTGCATATTTTTAATGTTCCATTTATAAGCCTGAAAGTGACAAACATACCAACAGAAGGATATAAATAATGCCATGGTACAAGTTTGTGGAAGACATTACCCCTGCCAGCTTTCCACAAAACACTTTCCACAAAACACTTTACATTTTAGTCAGAAGCAGAACTCCAGTTTTTAAAATATAAAAGAGATTCTATGGCCTCTATTGCCAGTGACACTACTAAATACGTTCTTCAGCTACTCTTAATACATTGAAAGTTACTTAAGTCGCATATCAAGGATGGCACTCCCCAGTACCACCTAGCACCACATCACATAGTCTGCCTTTTAAAGCTGCACATGTTGCAGGACCCAGACACCCAGAATTTACTGTGACATGGAATTAGATGAGGTGCAATCTGACACCATGAAATTACTAACTTGTGATACAGCACTCCGGCTTCAGAAGCCACGCAATATGCAACAAGGGAACTATATGCAGATTTAAGCCTAAAGCTGATCATTTGCATATTAAAGGCACTTCAAAGGAAGACCAAAACATTTTTTCATTGTATTGTTATTTGCAATATTGGACATCATTCATCTATTTGCAAATGTATTCATCTGTGGTGTTGTCACTGAAAGTGTCAAAATTCTCAGCTGAATTCTGTTTTGACAATAATTCCATATTAAAATTTTCCTTTATTCCCCTGGCAGCAGAACTGATTCACAATGGCAGCTACAGTTAAAAGCTTGTAAGTGTAAACATACAAATGTTTAGAGGAAAGGAAACTCTGGGGACATTCCTTTCCACTTTTAAAGACAGTTACTGTAGAAAAGCCAGACATCTGAAACATCTTTAGTAATAAGCAGTCCAAAGGTGGCTGAACCAGTGTAGAACAATGGAGACACCAAGCCTGTGCAATAGTAGTAATGGTTAACATAGACTCTTAGCAGGCTTTCTACAGTCAGGGTTATGCTGAATAAACACTGACAGCTAAATTTTGTGTAATTTTTTTTTTTTTTTGTGTAAAATAATATTTTTTAAATTAATTCACCAGGGTAGATATTAGGATCATTCTGTGTCTGTTTGGTTTAGCTAGGATTTTCAATGGCATTATTCCAGTTAGGAAGACTTTTTAAAAAATTATAGTGATGGTAATAATGTGGCCAGAAGAAATTAAAAACATTTAATGATTAATAGAATTCCAGTTTTCAGCACAATGAGGTAACTTTTATTACCCTCTCTTGTCTTGCTTACAACAGGGATATCACAGCACAGGAAAAAAAACTAACTTGCTGAAGACTGCAGGTATTTTGAAGGCTGAAATTTATTTCTTTTATAAAATCACAGCCTTTAATTCCTGCCTTGCTAAAGTGCTAAGGAAAGACTCCACTTTTTTGGAAATGAAAAGTAGGACACTGATGGTCTTGATTCCCTCTGAATTTTGTAAAGAAGGATCTTACAAATATGATAGCAGGCTCCTTTTTCCTTCGTTGCTTTTTATTAGGATATGAATTAAATTATTGTCTCACCTTCTGACCCATATAATAACATCGCCTGCTATTTTTAATCACTTTGTCTGTAATGTTCTTGGAGAACACCTGAAATCTGCACAGCAGCTGGAAATTCTGAGTACACTGAAAAAATCATAGCTGTACATTTAAACTTGTTGTTGTACATAAATGTTTCAAGTACTAGCACAGAAAAAAGCTGTATTCAGAAAGATTCACTTTGTGTGAATCCGGCTTGATGGGAGCAAGTCTTCCCCAAATGCCTTTAGCTATCAACTCTATCACATAATCCATCTTTAGAACTAATGAGAAAATAAAGTTAGCAGGATAGAAAACATTTGTCATCTGACAACATCATAGTCTGAATTTGAAGGATTGTACAATGTTGTCTATCATCAACACCACAGCCAGCAATGGGTGAAAGAAGCTCAAGTCAGTAGAAATACTCATAATGTGCAAAATTCTAGCATTAACAAGTTCTTTTGAGGAGTGAGAAATTTCACAAGCTTCAAAAGAGAACTTGCACACACACACACACACAAAGCCCCTTTTAAAGTACTGAGTCTGCTCATTTGAGAAATTGCTCAAAGGTGAGTAAAGGATCTTGTCAATGCCCTTTGGGACCAGCTTTCCTGAAAAACCTACTGAGTATTTCAATAACATTAACATGTACAGAGTATTAAAGGCCTTGAATATGAGCTTACTTCAATTGCCCAGAGGTTTTTAGACTTACACATGCTGCATAGCTAGACATTTGCCTCTCCTTGCGTCTTCTTATCTTTACTGCCTTTTCCTGCCATATGCCACTAATATATCCAGAGGCCGTTAGGGCAACTCACTCCCAGGCTCAGATATTGGAAAGTATAGTAAATGATCAAAGCTCAGGTCAGTGGGAGCACCTGGTTAGCTTTGATCACCCTCATTAGTTATGACAAGCAGGAATCCCTCCTGTCCTCTCAGAAAAGTGTTCACACTGGTGGTGTATTTATTTTGATCTCATACTGAGAATAAAAGTAGGCTCGTGATTAAAACCTGGAGAATTCTAGCGGAAAGCAAAGTTACCTCAAAATGATGGGGATGGATTGTGTGTACCTCAAAAATGAAAAATATAGTATGATATTTTTAGTCCACAATGTCCTTCTCAAAAAAACCTGTCCAGAACAAATAGGTCTAGCTGTCTGCAAGAAGGATAAAATGCAAGTTTTAAACAGAAAGAAAATAGATAGCTCACAGTCTGTTTTTCAATCCTGTTGTCCTCTAAGCTCATAGTTCTTTTTATGGTTAGAATCATCTTCTCCTGCTCCTTTAGATTTCCTTCTAATAGTGCAAAATAAAATTATACTCCATTACAGAAGGATTTTTCAAAAGGTGAATTTCTCCTGAGTTTTCATTTGTGATATGATGGCTTGTTCCCTGTAGAGTGAGTATTTAATTTTCTTCCAAATGCATTTTGGAATTCTGATTAGTCTATGTATTTTCCATGTGAGTGTCTATGTTGGTTTAGATCCCAAGCTTTTTTTGCTTTAATATAGTCTTTTATCAATTATTTTCACTGGCTAATTGTTACCACATAATGAAAGTGGAATCATTGAGCAGCTTTACTTCTATTTTTAATTTTAATTTACCCTTTCTTGTTCTGTCCAAAAAAAATGAGGAGGAAATTTCATAGTTTTTGACATTTCACATCCTCATTTGTATTTTCTTTTTCTGATTGTCATTTATTTTCCTCTCTCTAATGCTTTATGTTCCAAATTCAATTGTATGCAGTCACATGAAAATAACAAACAGTGTGGAAATCAGGAATAGTAGATAATAAAAAGAAAAACCACAACAAGCCTAGGTGGTAAATTACCCATGAACAATAAAAAATGGACTGTTCTGGTCTAGTGATTTTCTATCAGTTGGCTGATATTCTGTGGAATACTTGCATGATTTAGGCAACCCTCTAAATAGATGTTCTGAATTAGCCTTTACAAGAATCTTCCTCTCCATTACCCTCTTCCTCCTCTCTTCTCTCTCTGCCCTTACACACACACATGCACACATACAAACAAACACACACACACAGATAAATATACATGTAATTACAGAAAAAAGCTAACCTTCAGACAAACATTTCCAAAAGAGCTATTCTGGCAGCATATTGTCTTTGTATTTCAATGCATAGTGTTTCACATTTCGGATGGGGGCTGCTCACCAATGTGTTATATACATGAAGAGATCACCACACCCATGAACACTGATTCGCTGCACTTCCTGTCAACAACATTTAAATGCCCACACAACTCTTGACCAGCTCTGAAAGTCAGTTTGAGATTTAGACTCCTAAGTATTCTCTGATTACCTCCACATCATATTACATAAAATCATCTTTGTGTGAATTAGCAGCAGCAGGCAAGTTAAAAATTCTACTCAACCTGTTTTCACACAGATCATTTTATTTTTGGAGTTCAGTTCTGCAAAACTTGTGTTGAAAAATGTGGTGTTTCTTCTTCATAGTCTATTTCCATAAAGTACTTGAAAAGGGATTTTTGGGTTTCTTCCAGGCATAATCAGTTATCCTTTTCTCTTTGTTCTTCTCATGGTACTATCTACTCCCTTCTCTTATTCATTTCCCCCAAGTCCTTCAAGAAATATGTTGTCCAGGTTGGAAACTCAGCAGTTCTGAGTTGAAAGTTGCTTATTACTATCCCTTGACCTCTGAAAAAAAAAAAAAAAGAACAAAAAAAAAAAGAACAAAAAACAAAAACCAAACAAAAAAAAAAACCAAACTAGAGAAGCATCTGTGCTAGAAACAAGTCATCAGAAAACCCTTCTTTTTCTACCCACATGTTCCTTACATATGAAATTCATGAGATAACACATATTCTCTCAAAGTGAATAGTGTTTTATAATAAATACATCAAAATCTATATCTTTAGGATTTGTAAAAGATAATTTGAATGATGCTATCTGTTTCTGATTTAGCTGTTCCTGTATTGAATTGTAACAAAAAATACCAGACACTAAATACATTAGGAACATTTATAACAATTTAGAGGCATTAGTGACCTTTATAGATTATCTTAAGCAGTAAGAGGGCTAGACATACTTACTTCTGAATAAATTTCATCTTTCTCTTACATATTTAATATCACTTTAATCTAGAATATACAACATACTTTACTTCCTCAGAAACTGCTTTCCTGTCATATTTCTTGGAAGTTCTTTGATAGTTCTTATTTGTGTTGTGGTGCCACCAAATGTAACATAGATACTGTACAAACACACATGTTCACCCTGGTGAACAGAGACTAAATGGAGAAGACACATTAAATATTAATGGTAAAATAAATGTGAGTTGTTCACAGCTGCCCCACAATGTGGAGGTAGACCTGAAACCACAATCTCTAAATAATTGCATTGAGCGCTAAACCCCTCCACTCACCTGAGTGAGCTGCATTGTGGGCACTGATAAGTTGGTCATGTATTTGGAAATGCTGTAGGTGGTCTGAATTTGTTAAAAGAATTTTCCCAACACCTATCTAAATTTTTAATAAGCATACAGAGCATAAACCAGTGCTCCTTGTTCTCATAAATGACTATGCATTTCCCAAACTACACTGAAAAAGAACTGGAGATAAAATGTCTCTTTTTCACAAACTGATCTGCTGCCACTTTAAGCTACACTGTTATTTTTTTCATTCTGTGTTGGTTGAGATCTCATTTAGTTGCAACAACATGAGCCTAATGCACCAGACATATGCATGTTTAGGGCAGCAGGTTATTGACAAATTCTCTACAATGATGATTTATTATGTACATCATTGGACAACACTTGTTCTGTCTATGAAGCCTGTTTTCTCAACTCTGCTCATCTGGGAGAGACATGCTGTGCACAAGTGGATACATGGTTTGTTTTATACAATTGAGCCTTCTATGGAGCCATGTATTTCATTCTGATTTATGTCTGGTGAAACTCCTTCAGTCTGTTGTGTGACCTGCAGGTATGTCATTCCAAACTGAATCGCACTTAAACATGTAAGTGGTGCTCAAGGTGTAGGAGAATACTAGAGAGAGCTATTCCTTAAACAATGTGCTTGTTGAGAGATTGAATACTTCTCTTGAAAACCATGCATTGAGTCCTGTCAATGGCATTTTTAATGCAAATGAATATTGTTGATTTCAAAAAGCCCCAATAAAAAAATGTACACCAAGTGGCTCTCCTGAATTTTTCTTGCTGATGCTACTAAAGTCAATTCTACTGAATTCAGTAGAATCAGGTCCCATGTTTTTAGAAAAAGTAAAGATTTACTAAGTTTGCAAAAGCTGTATATTGTAGGCATGCTGAAAAATGTTTTCCAAGAAGACTGGTATTTATAACCAACCCCCACATTTCAGGTTCGTCAGAGACTGTGTATCTTGAATACCAAGAAAATAAGGCACAGTCATTGTCTGGAAGGAATCAGTGAATATCACTATACTATAAAGGTTTTTTAGCTAAGTTAAATGCTATATTCACTTTTTAGATAACCTTTGGTTTTGGAACTAGCAAAGTTTTCTTTTCTTTCTTGCACAGTAACTGGAAGCAGTGAAAAAGAGTAAGGTCCTTGAGTGACATGAGATCAAATATGGAAAGTCCCTGAGGACTTTCTTGTGTGAAGTCTTCTGAATCATATGCTGGCATGTACAAGAGGTATCTCACTGCATAAGATGAAGTTACCCTTACTGAAAGCATAATTTAACATATTGAATGTGCAGCCCTGACAGCTGCCATTATGAATAATTAAATAATATAATTACAGATTTCTCAGGTTGCATTACACAACACTACTCACTGTACAATCTTCTAGGTAAGTCCATAATATAGATTTGGCTGGATTTCTTATAAATGGTCTTGCACAATCTGACCTCCACATGATTCTTCATGTGTTAAGCAGAGCTCTTTTTTTTTTTTTTTTTTTTTTTTTTTTTTTTTTTTTTTTTTTTTTTTTTATTTTTTTTTATTGTTTCTTTTTTGGTTTTTTGGAGGGGCTTTTGGGGTTTTTTGTTTTTTGTTTTTTGCCATCCTGCTCGTTTGCAGATCTGAAGATAAAAGCATTGGTTTCGGCTAGAACCTACTTACTTTGAAACTGGGACATGAGACAAATTTATTAATGCATTACAAGTTTTCAGCCTTCCTCAGGATTCCTCCTGGGACACATCCTGGGATGACTTTTGCAACCAACACAGTGAAAATAAGAGGATGTTGATGTATCTTACTATGGAGAGTAAAGGAAAGTTGTTCCAGAAATATTTGTGTAAGTACAGAAAATAGTGATGTTGCAGTATACTTCATATATGCAAATCAGAATCATGATTAAAATCTAAAAGTACAGGATTTCTTTATTCTTACAATGAGAATTCCAAGTAATTCCAAGAATATGGGAATTTTTTAAGAAATTTTTCAAGCATCTTTAATAGCAAATGTACTACTTTCAGATATTTTTGTGGATTTTTAAATTTTATTAATGTGTTTTCTGCTCTGTGACAATTAATTTATGAAATTAAAACAAGTGGGTAATCAAGATATTCAGTTCAAAATATTTTAGCTTGAAAAATTTCTGTATTTTAAAAACTTTATGCTATTTCCTTTCTTTTTTTATGCAGTAGCAGAACTTGTGAAAAATATACTCTTTACTGCAGATTGAAAGTTCTCACCTTACACCTGAAAGAGTAGTCTAGTCAGATGAACAAAGGAGAATTGAATTTAGTTACAAATTCAATCATCAATGTTCAATCTGTCATATACTCAGGCACCCTTTTATGGTGGGATTTATGCTACCTAACTTTGGAAAGTAGGATATTCACAACTAACATCAGCTCTACATATCTACACTAATCTTTACAACGGGATTCACCATGTTCCGAAACTGGCAAAGTCAATTAAAATTTAGTGAATTTTTTTCCCCTACACTGACAGTATGCAAAACCCATAACTTGGTCTAGTTGATAGACTTTTAGATTGCTCAAAACAAATAAAAAGTTCCCAGCCCTAAAAATTCATCTCTGGGACTTTGCAAGGGAACAGGTCTGATTACAGGACCAAAACCTAGAGATTATCATGACAATGTCTTTCTGCTATTTTTTGTGACAACTATTGTATGAAAGTTATGAAGTGACAGCAATAGAGGTCATGCTGTCAGAATCTTAAAATGTGCTAGTTGAAGGCCCTATTTGTCGTTCCTTTTAGCTGTCACTTTAGGACCAGCTCACTTTACAGTGCATTTCTCTTTTATGAGAAGGTGTCAGCTGCAAAAGGTGGTCTTAGATAGATAGCAGTGCTTGTACTTCAGAGTGCATTGGATACACATGTACAAGTGAACATTCGTATATGCTTATATATGTATGTTTAAATACAAAATGAATATACAGGTGGAAGAAATGAGATACAAAAGAATATTAAGACTTACATTTTTACCTATATTTCAATATATAATTTTCCACAATAATATTATGAAATTATGATTCAGTCAATTGTTTGAATTAAACCCTTGATTTCCACAAAGGCAGAAGACAAGAAATACATTATAACTAAATACCCAATGAGTTATAGATGTTGTTCCCTCACAATTAAATTTATGGTAAATATCTTGCTCAAATCTATTATGTCTTCCACATGTAAAAATGTTGAAATGTTTTGCGAAATTATTTCCTCATTTTTAAATTTATTACAACAACAACTTCAAGACAAAGTTTTATCATATATTAGAAGTCTGAATTCAAACTGAAATACATCTTTAAAACCACACCAATAAAAACTATCTTGATTGGCTTGGGGAGGGAAGGGGGATATGCTTACTGTTTTTCACTAATTCTCACACAATTTTGCAGTAAATTGATTTTTATCTAAGTTCAAATAGTTAGAACAATTTTATAAAAACAAACTCAGATTTTTGGATTTTTAAACATTCTTAGTAATTTTGATACTCCATTCTCTTCTTTCACTTGAATGTTGGGGTGACTGAAAAACTGACCCTGTGAAAGTTGATCAGTGCTTTCTGGTTGGTTCTGTATTAATAGGATGTTCTGCTTCCTAAGAAAATATTTATAAAGACACAGTGATTTACATGCATTGATGTATCATATTTTTTAAGAGGCATGGCTAATGTGTATAATTTTTGCATTTAATGGCATAAAATTTTGAAAAGGACTAATTATATCCTGCATTATCTCTTGATGACAGAGTATCAACAGTCTATATTAAGTGACAAGCAATTTATAGAAGAAGATTTGCCACTTTTAAATGTCAGTTAAAAATAAAATCAATCTTTTTGAGATTACAGATTTCAGGAAGGAATGCAGGATTGGTGCAAAAAAACACTGAAAGACTAACTACCCTTTTGAAACTGTGCAAAAAGTGAATTTAAAAATGTTCAGGTACAGTGAGTTTGATTAAAACCTCCAAAAATGTTACTTTAAAGTATCACTGCAGCATGTCCCTTTTGAGGCACTGGACAATACCATGGAGTATTCAATATTGAATTTTTAATGATGTTTACTGTATTACTCTGTACTGATTATCTACTCAGCATCTGTAATATTGGTAGAGACCTTGATATATCAGCACATTCTTGTTTTTCTACTCAACACTTTTTACATTAAAAATTTTCTGGCACAGAATAATTCATCTTACATTAGATCAACTATTTTCACTTATCAACCAGATCAATAGACAAATCTGTTCAACAGAAAATATATGTTTCATAACTTTCAATATTGGTCTATTTTTCTCAGACTGAATATTACTTTGGAGATAGTGTGGGTTTATTCACAATAAAAACACAAGCACTCTATGTTTGGGACTTAGATATCTTTCAGAGTTTAAGATGGCTGCAACTGCTGGTATTTAGGCAGCTGAATTGCTTCCTTGATTTTCTCTAGAAAAATTTAGCATCCAGCAGTAAACCATGGTGCACAAACATTTTAACAAATTAGTTCTGAATCTTTGTTATACTTGGTAGAGTATCTTTATTTATTTACCTATGAATACAATGAATGTAAATTGATATGATCATACTTTTTCTTAAACAGCACAAAACTGAGAGAGAAACATCCATTTTTGTAATAGAGGCACATGTGCACTTGAGGGGTGAATAATGAGTTGGAATACAAATTTTTATCACATTCTTCACAGTTATGCTGGTTTCATTTGCCTTTGTGGTATGTACAAGTGTCTTGTTGGCACGCACAAAGTACACATCAGGACACACAAAATTCAAAGATCATTGCAAACCAAACATCCTTCTCCCCACTTCTTTAAATATGTCTTAAAAAGAAATAATGTTTAATGAATAAGGAGGTGCGAACAAAGCCTAAAGAATATTTTTTTTCAAAGTCTCCAGACAGCCAGAGGGCATGGTCCCAATCCTACATGATCTCACCTAATAACAATGTGAATCTGAGGACCTTAAACAGTGGATTTTCTTCATCCTGTGTCTTTACAGCTCCAGAGTTTTGTCATATTTCATTATCATAAAGAACTCCTTTAGAAATCATAAACACATTAATTTGAGTGATTGGCCTGATTTGAATATCATCCTTTCCATTTTGCAGACCTTTTTCATGGCTAACATCATTCAGCAAACCTATGTTAGAGATATCTCTAATCCAGCCACAAACCTATGCTGTAAGGGATCTGATTCAGGCCTTTGCCATTTCTTATCATCACTGTTATCTTGATTGAGTTTTCCTAGTACGTACATATTCTCCCATTCCAAATCAAAGTCTGGATATTTCAGCATCTTTTTTAAAAAATTATCCATTCCCAAGATTCCACCAATAACTCATCTGTCACAATCACACAATCACTCATCACACAAACTGGAAGTTTCTAAAGTTTCAGTTTTGCCTCTTCTTCCTTCCTTCCTTCTGGCTTCCTATCATACCACTGATAATCTCTCAGTGATTCTAGTCCCTATCCCAGAGTCATTGTACTTTTTTCTGAGAAGTCCTTAAGGAGTTCTGGTCACATGTTTTTTGTTTCAGACCTGGATATGATTGGCTTTCTGGGCTGTGACTACACATTGCTCTCTCATGTCCAGCCTCACAAGAAGAAAATCTGAGGAAATATGTACCCTTATAGAAAAGAAGGACAACAAAATTCAAGATTGCATCAGGAAAAGCATTACCAGGAGTTCAACAGGGTGATCTTCCCGCTCTACTCATCCCTTGTAAGACACACTAGAAGAACAGAGTCGTGTTCTTAAATTCTGAGTACAGGAGAGACAGGAATGCAGTGGAAAGAATCCAGAAAAAGACAACAAAGGGGATAAAGGGATTAGAGCATCTTTTATGGAGGAAAGGCAATGAAAGTTTTCTAAACAGAATATGGAGGTAACCAAAGTAGGTGGCCCTGCTTAGGTGACAGGAGGCTTAGTCTAAATGACCTCAAGAATTCCCTTCCCATTTTAACCATTCAGAGAAGTGGGGCTTTATAACTTTCTTAAAAAAAAAATCTGATATAGCTCAAACATTCCTTAATCCATGTCTGTTTTATAATCCAAAAGTCATGGATTGCCATGTTTGGATATTTATAAATGTATTTTGGCCATCCCATAATTCCCTTTAAACTAATGTCAAATATTTGATTTGATTTGATTTCTAAAAATTATTTCCAAACTTGAATTTTAAAAGAGGTCCATAACAAATGATAAAATCATAAACAAGTTCAAATGTTATTTAAAAGACCAAATACAAAGATGATTCTTAATATTGAAACAAAACCAAGTTGGATATAGCAAAGCCCTGCCATGAAAATTTATTTTTTAACCCTCTTAATGTGAAAATTCAATTTTGTTTTCAGCAGTTAGGCTCTTAAAGTTGGCTTTCCTGAGGTTTTTTCTGTCTTTGATATAAAATATAGAATTATTTTCTGGAGTGAAGGAAAGAAAAGTCAGGAGTATGTTAATGGTGCATTAATTTTCTAGAACTGGAAAGATTGAAAGTTTTGTAGAACTCCTAAGTTGTATAGTTATGGAATTTAATTTTTTAATAAGATTTGTAGCATTCAGCCTATTTCTGTATTGCTCAAAGTATTTTCCTCATTTTTCTATCCTAGAAATAAAGCCCAACGAGAAATAGAAAACAAAATCCTGATTCTTCTGAGATGAGAAACAAAGCAGCCTAAGAGGATAGTATTTCACCCAGAAAGTTATTGCTTCCAGTCTGATTAGCTCTTCAGACAGTCCATGAATTTTACTTAGAAGTGGAAAGCATTTAGGTCACTTTGACTCTGGGCATATATTCACTGAAATTCAGGAAGTTATGAGGAATATGCTTGGTATATTCTCTGAGATAGTAGGAAGAATATCACTATGGAGATTTAAGCAGGCCTATATATTTATATAATTTCTGTAACATCTTAAAGAAAATTTTTTTTCTAAGGTCTGTTAAGAGGTTAGGTCACATAGCTGGAAGTATACTGCAGTGAAAGTATGCAATTGGTAGTGGTGATGGTGGCATGTTAGCTGGTTTTGTTTTCCTTCTGGATGAATGTTTTTGCCTTTTGAAAAACCTCACAAAGTTACAAAAAAGTATTCCTGTCATAACATGCTAGGTTTGAAATTGTGTATGCATGTATGTGTATGCACATATACACACACCTGGTTATTTGGCTCTCATTTAGCATATGGAGAATTCAAATTGAAATTCAGTTTACAGTCTTTATATTACTCTTTACTGTTTCTACATGGTCCTGTGTGCTTGTCAAAAAAACTCACTGAAAAAAGGCTTTATTTCCTAATTTCCTTAAATTCCTAGTTTCACACTTAGTACAGAAATCCCTTCTTTAAGATCTCTAAGAAATTGTGTAGGGAAGATAGGCAGAGCAGTGCTTATCACAGTCCACCTTTTGGGAATTTTCATTAAAGGCATTTTCTTATGAGTATTTTTTAATATTTTTATAACTAAATAAACTAGGTATTAGTTTTATCATTTCTCCAAAGACCATCAATTATAGTAACTTTTTTAGTTATGCATTGTCTTGGGTTAAGGAACCAAAAAAATGTGTATTCTATTTCATCTGTTGAAAGCACTTGGGGAAATGTGGGAGTTTTTTCTTTATCTCTTGTAACTGCGGGGGGGGGGGGGGGGGGGTGGATGCTTTCTGATAATAGCCCAACTGTTAAAACCGGGTGGGGCAGTGTTTCTTATCTCTTTCATCACTCATCCCCCCCACCATGGGGATATTGGCTGATAATGGCCCATTAAGGCTCCCCAATCACACGACACATTCCATCATCCCATGTGAGATGCTCCAGCCAGTGTTGGGGGGGAGCCCAGGCTTCCTACCTGGATAAAAGGAAGAGGGGAAACACCAGAGAGTCAGTTCCTACACTGGATTCCTCAGAGGAAGACTGGACCCATCTCGCCATCCCTGGACTTGTCTACAGGATCATCTCTACTC
>VZUI01036606.1:0-55756 GCA_013401135.1 Cettia cetti | reverse complement strand
GGAAGAGGAAGAGGAAGAGGAAGAGGAAGAGGAAGAGGAAGAGGAAGAGGAAGAGGAAGAGGAAGAGGAAGAGGAAGAGGAAGGCTTATCCCTGCTCTCAATATTTCCTTTCTGGCACTTAAGAAGAAATCTGTATGAACAAGAGTGTAGAATCTCAACAGTGGGAAGTGGCACTACATTCTGAAATTGTTAAGAAACGTCACATCTGTGTCTGGAATTGAAGCCTTTACTTCTAACTCAAACTTCTTCTACAGTTTAAGAGATGACCATGTAACTCACAGACAGTAACATAAGTCACCACTGCGCTCCAGAAAATAAACAGAAAATAAGCTTGCCCTAATATCCATTAGTAACAGTTTCAGTGGAAGCTAAATGTGACCTGAACCTAAAGATATGAATCTCCTTCAAAGACAAGTTTTATGAGAGAAAAAGAGAGGCAGAGGAATGTTACAAGTCTATCAGGTTCATGTTTTTCACTTTTCACAAAGTTAAATTACACCCAAATGAAGTTACTGAAAAAAATGTCCAGGTTGCAAAGACAAGCACTCAAATTAGGAGAAGTCAGATTAAATTTGCCTATGCATCCTTATTTCAAATTCCTTACATGCTTGTAGTAACACAATCTTCAGTTACACAGTTAGGTGTTGTTTGTTTATTTTGGTTTGGGTTTTTTGTTTTGGATTGTTTTGTCACCCCACCACCCTGCACCCAGCAACAAAACCCCTGCCTCAATCAGTGCACAGGATGGACGACACACTGAAGATGAAGAGTTGTACAGAGAGCAGGCTGTTTATGCCTTGTTTGCTGCAACATTAGGGAGGGGTGTAGTAAGGCAGCAAGAGCTTGGGAAGGAGAAGGGAAAACACTGTATTGTGCTTAATGCCACTGAACACTGCTTTGGGAAACTGGA
Source organism: Cettia cetti (assembly GCA_013401135.1). NCBI lineage: Eukaryota > Metazoa > Chordata > Aves > Passeriformes > Sylviidae > Cettia > Cettia cetti. The sequence continues at coordinate 54,846 of VZUI01036606.1, read as the reverse complement.
ACCTATTTCTGCCACATCTATCAGCACATAGAACTTTGTGAAACAAGTTTTTACCAATGATCATGATACATTTTACTCCTTTCTGGACACCTAAGAGGTGTCTGACTCACAGAAATAATTAACATTCACAGCACAACTAAAACTATGATTAATCCAGTTCTAGAATTCAGTGTTTTGAAGTAACACCTACTCAAAAGCAGGCCCTAGGCTTCTCAAACAGAACGCTCAAAATCAGTTAATAGCTTTGAATACAGAAAAACTTCAAACTGTAACAAAACTGTAAGCAAGAGATGAGAAAACTGCACATTACCCCCATTTTATAAATAGGGATATGAAAAACAATTAAGTTCTATAAATGACTAAAATTCAATGACAGCACCATACAAAAATCCCACAAGGAAGTTCATTCGTTATTCAGTGCAGGGTTTGTATGGTGTGCAAGAGTAAGGAATGGGGCCACACACTGGATGATGAGGATAAAAAGAAATATTGAATAGCTACCCATTCGGTGAGCACCGTCCATCTTGTGCACTGAATGAGGTAGTCCTGTGGAAAAAATAGTATGACGGTGTAATTAAAGACCATTTCACAATGCACACCCGTGTACAGCACATGGGTAAACTTAATTCTGCCATTCCCTAATTTTTGAGTGCTTGACTTAGCAACCTTGTTCTGTTAACATGCTTTTTACATAACAGTACTTAACACACATTTTAAAGTGGTCTCGGTAACTGGCATTAATAGGTCGTTCTTCCACATTTCTTAATACGTATCAGTGACAAGTGGCATTACTAGTTGAAGGTATTAACACTTCAAAATTATTAAAATACCATTTCTCATAAATTTTACTAGTCATATAAAGGGGATACTAGTGATACAAAGGTAGAAAAATACTTTTTTCATCTAAAATTAATGTGAACGTCAAAAGTTTTTACAATCAATAAAAACAGCTTAGTGCTCTTAATTACTGAATTCTTATAAAATTCTCATAAAACCTTATGAGAGTAATAAAAATGTTGTCTCAGCACCTTTGAAAGGCCAGGGCACATTTTAGGTGTCAAATTTTAATATACCCATATATGAAGAATACAGCCTTTATTTCATGTTTTCTTGAAAATGCATGAAAATATTATTTTCAACTAATTTTCATTATATTGTTGAGCTCACCCTCTTCCTCTTTTGTTTCCTTGTTGCTGGTTGGAAAGCATACAGACACACAAGCATGCAGAATATTACGGTTTCCATCACATCTGTGCCCAAGGAACGTCTGCAGCATTTGTGGATTCTGATCCAAGACAACTGCTTGTTCAAGATTCATCAGGTATTGTCTGCAAGCCTCATAGTCACATCGAAGAATGTGCTGCATCAATGTTTGTTTCTGTACTCAAAAGAATAAAATATTTTAGAAATGTGCTATAAGCTCCATAAATACTTCTGATTTTCTTATAATTTTGAAATTAATAGGAAGGTCTTCATCTCCAACACTGGCTGGAATGTAGTGCAGGAGCTGTTCAGAATATGCATCATCTCAATTATAGCACTGTGATAAACAGTTGTGTGCATCCAGGCACAGACAAGCGAAAGGAACAGAGCAGCAGAAGCCATCAGGCTCACAAAAGCTTTCCTTTGGCTTCACAGTTGGATCCTTAAGATATATTACTTCCATTTCATAGCTCCATGTAACGTGGGAAAAGTGATACAACTGAAAAAGCCTAAGGATCCACACGAATGAGTTCTAACCTAGTTCTTTTTAAACAAGTTATTTATGTGCTGAGAAGTGAATGATTAGAAGCTCCTGAAGGCCTGGGAGGTTCACCCCATATATAACCAGTTTTTCCATAATGATGGAATACTACTTGACTGTGAAATCAATTCAGTCTAACAGGTACACAGTACCTCGGGGTGGCAGCACAACACACAGCAGAGCTAACAAATTACTGACAAGATTTTACAAATACAACATAAAAATTCACAGCAGAACTGCTCACACAACATCACTGATGAGGATGGAACTCTACAGGTGATTCAAGTGAAAAAACCTTCCCTTTCCTCTCCTAGTTTTCTAGTGCATGCTCCAAATAGATAAAAATATTTTAAATAATTTTTTAAAAAAAATAATAATAAAAAATTGCATTCTCAGGGATCCAACCAAAACAAGTCGTTGGATCTCTGTAAAACTGTGCACCCATGAGACAAATAAAACTGCACAGTTAGTAGATATGAAATTTCAAAATCAATGCCTAAAAAACCCTTACAAATTAAAAGCCTGATAGAGAAATCTTGCAGCCTCCCAAAATGGTCTTTTACTTTACTTAGCAAATTTGGTGTTTCCGTGTTTCTAAGAGAATCTTCAGTTGAAATTAGCTTCTTTCTAATACTGAAAATACAAATCAGTACCTAAACATGAAGCCGCTTTAAGCATAACTTTATAAAAACAAGAGAGAAAAAAGAGTATATAATTCAGTAGCAGAGAAAATATTTTACCTCAACAGCCATAATAATAATAGCAGCTTTCTTTTTGATGGTCGAGTTAGCAGGGAGATTTGTTAAGGAATGAACACCCATTCCAAGACTACTAATAGGTGGAAGATCAAGCCAGTCAGGGTCTCGTATCCCACCCATACAATCTTTTGCCATTGGATAGATTGTACCATTTCCATCTCTAAGAATAATAGGAGATTCCTACAATTGGGGAAAAAAATACTATTAAGTCTCCACAATTTATAAATATTATCCTTCCAAAAAAGGTCCAGTTTTTGACAGCCAACAATTGCAATGGTTTACCAAAAATTCTAATTTATGTCATTGACTCCTATCATTACAAGTGGTGCAACCCAAGAGGAATTTCCCTTTTGTAAATGCCTGAAATGTGCTTAATATAATAAGTATTACTAGAAGTATCTTCCTTATACATTCATTAACTAACATTATCAGTGAAACAAATAGTAAATATACTTTTAGCTTACTAAAATGCCCCAAGTAAAGTTGAATATACTGAAATGAAACATTCAAATTCAATTATTTTGCAATAAATGTTTCCTTCAATTACCCTAAGTAAAGTATGCCACCTTTGTGGAAGAGTTGCACAAAACCTCAGTTATTTTTAGTGAATCTGTACTATCAGTCAATTAGAGAATAACTTTTTTTTTTTAATATTTCCATTTATTCTCAATAGTGAATTTATATCTGACCCAGTTCCAAAATATAGCTAGATGACATTACAAAATGCAGCTAGATAACAAGTTGATACAAATTCAAGAACCATTCCGTCACCTTCCCCCCCCCACCCCTTTTTTTAGATTCAAGGTATAGTTTAATTAAGATGTGCTTAAGTAAGTTGATTGCTATTCCCCTTGTGCCATCAAAATATTAAAGGTTGCAGCAAGTTTTTCATAATATGTTTGAAAAACTATTTCTTTGCCAGATTTTGGAAAAGTCTTACAGAAGGCTCATTCAAAGATGACAGAAGTGAAGTGCAGTGAGGTTAAATGATTAAGACACAAAACCACAAACCTGTCCAGCTGTAAAAATAGCAACACTTCTCTCATTCTGACCCAGGAATGCAATGCTGCTAGTAGGGAAATTATTTTCCTGTTCAGCCTTTCCTGTGGCAAGGTCAAATATGCAGTACCGAACCCAGCTCCCAGTTTTCAGAACAGCATGCACTCCTTCAAAGACACATGAAGAAAAAAGTTAATGTGTTTTATGGATGGTATCCAGCCTAACTAAAGCACTTTCAAGAAATTACTGATATCAAGGGAAGCACCTGTTGATGTCATTTTGAAAGCAGGTGTTTTTCACTTGGATGAGAGACAGGGTAATAAAGGAAACAACAGATTTGGACTCACAGGGTAAGTCCTACTTACCTTTTGAATCTACATTTACTGCTAGGATCTCTGTTTTTTCAGGAATACACAGCTTTTTGGGTGTTCTTTGAAAACAGTCAGGAACTTTTGGAGTTCCACCAGTTTTTACGACCTGAAAACAGATATAAAATTTTAAGCTGCAATTAAGCACACATAGTGCTGACACCTCAAAATACTGATTGTTTATTCCATATTTCACAAACACATACCTGCAGTTCATCTATTCTGAGCAGCCTACAGTCTTGGAGGAGAGAGGAAGGATCAGGATCGGAATTAGAACTGCTCTGACAGTTTGTATTATTGGAGGTGCCTGGAAATTTCACAGCAACATATGCACCATCCACTTTTAGCACCTACAGGAAGAACACATTAAGAGTTTTACCAAAGGCTGAGCAGAAACTGATTTGCTTCAAAATAAACTACAACTTTTTCATGGAGAGAAAAAAATTTACAATATCCAGTGATAAAATTGTATTGGTTTTGGTCATTAGCCTTGTCATTTTGCTAAAATCACTGAAATTTGAAAACTTGGATTTCCTAATGACTTCATAAGCATTCTGAATCATATCAAAGGTCCCCCCATTTCAACTTTCTACATCCAAGAGGAGCCAACATCAACTGACTAGAGAAGATCCTACTGATACCGTCCTGGTCTCTTTCCAACTTCCACCTCCTGGAAAGAGCAGGACAACTTCACGTTAAATAGCCTGGGTTGACCTTTCTCCTATTAATTTGTGCAACCACTTTTGGAAATAAACACTATTCTTCTGGCAATGAATTCCAAACATTAGCCAACAATTTAACAACAACAAAGTCTACACTGAGTATCCTTCTTTAAGTGCCCATTAGCTCTTATACTGCAAGATAAACGAAAAAACTTTTTTTGTCACCGAAAATTTTCAGTGCTCTCTCAACAGGACTGTACACAGCCGAAGAAAGACCTGTTAGTTTATGGGTCTAGTACTTGTTCTATACACTCAATGATCAAGTTCTCCACTTAGTCCCTTAGGACTGAAGGATACAGTTAAGTGTATCCACATATTCTTCATGTGTGTGTGTCTGTCCTTCTCTGGCCCCCCAAGGAAACAGAAGCTGTTCAACTTTACACTGACCAGGGCATTTCTAAGACTGTAAGCCTCTCTGGAGTTGCTGCCATGCATATCTAAACAGAACTGTCACAACAGGCTTCCTTGATACAGGAACTTCTTGTGCTATCACCAAACAGAAAGGCCCTTTGAATTTCCAGCTGAGACCATAGTTTTCTCAAAATGAAAATAAAGCTAAGGCAGAAGGGGGTGGGGAAAGAACAGACAATGTTTTAATTATGAGCAGAAATAAGAACTCTGTATGCTCAGTCTTGATCAAAACTAGATATAAGCAACCATCAGTGGTTAATAAGCCCTAATTTCTCAATAATTTCTACACAGAAAGTGCATAACAAACAAAGGCCTAGATGCAACCAACTTTATCTAAAAGATGCAACCAACTCGTATCTCAAAGTTTCAAGATACTGTATATAAGAAAAATCCAGGCACTTTCATGTTTTCTTCCAATTTCTCTAGCTAAGTGCAGCCTATCAAGTGCACTAGAGAAAACGACACATTGACAAACCTTAAAGCATTAGCACGCTTTTTTTTAAAACTAAGATTACTGTGGATAGAGTTATAGCAGTTGCTCCCTACATGCTGAAACTTCACTCTATAAGCAGAATTACAGGTTCTAGTAGTAGAGCATCAGTGATAGCTGTAAGGATACTACCCAAACATTCCAAAATTCAGACCTAGTCAAAAGATTCACAAACATTAACCATCATCTGGACTATACAAAGACAGATTTCTATTGAGATTGGCAAGACGACTCTCAAGACAAAAACTGTGGTTTAGTAAAAAAAGTTTATTCCATGTACATTTAGATGTTTCTAAGATAATCAGACTAATTTATAAGCCTGTAATCACACACCAGTGGTTCAGTTCAATCAGAGCATCTAGTCCAACAGACTAGATGCTCTTTTTTCCTAAATTACTAAATGTTGCTACAAGAGCTTTATAAACTTGGGCTGCTTTCTGATGGAAGCACACTTAAGAAAAGGTACAATTCCTCAATCTTTTAACATATCCTGTCACCATAATGAAAAAGTTCTTACTGCATGCTTTCTGGTTTCTCTTAAGAGTTTTCAACAATATAATTTCTCACTTATATCACTTCTGATGTGTTCAGAGAAATGATGACAGGTTTTAAGTGCTGGAATTCCTATGGAATCCAAATGACAAATCTTTTTTCTTTCCCATTCTCAAGGAAAATCATGTATCTTTAAAAACTGGAAAATATGCTTATCAAGAATTTGCTAGAAGATAATCACCTCTCCAAACTTAAATCAGCTCTTTAGTTAAAGTTACTACTACAGCTGTTTACTACTACAGAAGGAAAATAAAACTATTCCCTGATGTAGTGAGCAATGAGTTTGAGTGAAGCATTCGATAGCAAGTGTACATAGAAAGCTCCAAAGCAAAGATGTGGCATAATGAGCCAGCACCAAACATGATAAATATGCAACATCAACATATCTCTTTAATTGAATTTATGTAAGTCTAAGATAATTGAAAGACTCATTACAAAAATAAAATGCAAAAACTTAAAGGATTGAGATGCTTTAGCTTACAGAACTAAAGTACTGCTGATACTGCTAACGCAAAAGTTTCACCAGTTAGAAACAAGCATTTTACAAAACTACACATACAATATGGGCCTTACTAGGACTTAATTAAGAGAATGAATTGAATGAAAAAACAAGCAACAAAAAAGAAAATTAAAGAATTTTTTTCTGAAATGTAGAATAAGTTTTTAGTGCATTTTCAACTACAAGCTAATGATGCCTGGTCTTTTTAACGGGATAAAAGAAATATTTGAGAAACTAAAAGATGAACACAGTTGCTAACTCCTTTATCCTTAGTATCAACCCACTTCCACAGTCCCTAACACCAGAATGCCACTGGAAATCATTGAATCTTTCCCTCTCTAGAATCACCACATTCTTTCTCAAAACACAGCAGCAGAAGACCAGGGAAAATATTTTTTCTACTTCCTATCCAATCTTCTTTTTGAAATGGAAGAAATTCTAAAATCACAGAAAAGGCTTCTACCTCTATCCCAAAGGTAGAACGAAGACCTTCAAAGAAATACTGACACATTTTTTAAAAATACTCAACTCTGAAAGATTACAAACAGGTTCCTAATAGGGAGTAACTCTCCTAGGGCAAGTTCCAGTCTGAGCTTTTTCAATTTTTCCTTCTCATTGGAAGACTTCAATCTCAGACAGGAATCAAAGGAAAAAAAAACAAGTTCAAGTGACTGACTGAAATAATGCAATACAAAATAAGAACAAACTACTCAATCTAAATTTATGTTTTACAAAATTCCTAGGAGCTGATAGGCTTTCTGGGTGTAGGAACTGCAAAACTGGTAATACACAGGATTCTCATCTGGCTGAGGATAACTTTGATGACCAGAAGCAGTTTGGGGAGGCTTTGGACACTGCCAATGGAAAGCCTCAGACCAAAACGAACCACAGCTGCCAAAGAAGAAAAAAGCAGCTCCAACCCAGGTTCCCCCATCCCTCTGTTCTAGCAGTGGTTTCAGACACCATTTAAGCCATTTCAGTAGAAATCCAGAAGCTAATGTGGTTAAGTAGAATATCCCAAAGTGCATGGGATCAACAGAAAAAAAACTTTTACCCCTCTGATACCAGTGAGCAGTAACAAAGGCTTATTTCAGCCCCTATCTTTTCTCAACAGCACTAAAAGAACACTCCATCAGACTTCTCGCCAACACAGACGAGACGGGACAAGTGCCAGGCTATTTCATTCCATCAGTCTTCCATTAGGTAGATAATCCTGGAATGATTACATCTTCCATCTAGTGACAGACTTGGAGAAATAAAGGCTTTTTTTTTTTTTTTCAAGGCGTGAAGGATTTAAATTGAAATGAGATTGGAAGGTAATAAATTCCAAGGAGCAAGGAGATGACTAACTACAAGAGTTATCTAGCAGACATGCATTCTTAATTTCTTTCGAGACCACCCCGGTGTAAGAAGTTTGCACTCTCATCACACTCTCTGATCATTCACTGCTTTGGCATCATCTGAAATCCACACTTACAAAGCAGTGTGTAAAATGCAGGTTGCACAATCTACTGGTATCAGAATGATGATGAGCACTCATCTTGGATGCAGCACTCAGGGAAGAGCTGTTGCATTATCAACTAAGTGCCCAGAGAGACACAAGCACTTTGGAAGTCAAGACCTTCTACCTGCCCACCACAACAGGAATCGTGGAAGGATTTTAAACAAACATTTTTTAGAGACACCATGAAGCTGCTGCATACATCCAAAAGCATGGGGACTTAAATTTCTAGAAACAAAACCATTTCAGGAACACAGGCCCATTAGTAAATCTGAACCCCTTCCTTTCCTATCCCTAAATTCCACCTCCTGAAGACTAAGTGAATTTTTTTCTTTTTGTGTAAAACAAAGAATTATATAAGTAATTTTAAAAGGTGGCAAACATTTTGATGGAAGCTCATGGCTACCACACTTTATTCATCTTATTTTAAAGAATATAAATGTTCAAACTTCCAGATGCTCTTGCACGTGAAAGGATAAAAATAATTGCTTTATTCCTCTTACTCCTTCAAATCTAAATCATTACATAAAGCAAGATTTTTAGCTTCAGAAAGCAATTAGTTTAGTGCAATTGACTTCATATTGTGCTCAAAAAATTTCCACCAAATTACCAGTGTGTACTTCTCAAAGATGCCCAAGTATTCACATGCTCCACAACCACATATTTTACTGCGTGACAGCACTTTGAGAGAACCTAAATGCTGCTCCACTGACACCACACTTTGTAACATCAAGTTCTTAAAACTCATAGAAGTTTCAAAGCCTTTCCACTTTTCTGAAACACCAAGGTTACAATGGAATAGTATACTCTCAGGCAAGATGCTCATGCCACTGAAGCCACCCATAACAATACATCAAAGATGTGACTCTTCAGATTGTCAATAAACAGAAGACCATGGAAAACCAAATTAATGTAGATCTGGGTGGACTATAAAAAGGTAGAACTTCTTAACTCATAAAGTCCTAAAAGCCCAAACCCATCTAATTATGTTTCTGAAGCCTGAACCTCTATACACACACATTCAAAAATTACTTATGGAGATAATAGTCATATTATTCAGAATTCAAATCCTCTTTGTACTTAATTCAGCTCACAACAAGCTCAATTACAAACATTACTGTTCCAGAATGAACAATGTTACTCTGGAGTCTGTAGGACAAAACTGCCAAGGGTAAGTCTTCTGCAGACTAAGGTGCCTCTTGTTTTTCTTCATACAACTGATCCAAATTACAAACAGAACATATAACAAGGCTTAAACTTGTTTATTGCCTTGTAATAAACTACATTTATGACTTTAATCTGGACAGCACCAGGCAAAAAATAAATATGATTTTGTCTGCTGGATTCTAGCTAAAGATAAAGTATTACAAAAAGCTCTAAAGATAAAGCATTACAAAACCACTAAAGGAAAAACGTGAATGGCAGTATACATCACTGGAAAAGGACAGCATGTTTTATGAAGGAAAACAAGCATTTTTGCCATAAACAACTGATCTAGAATAGAATCAGCACCTGTAAATCTGTTCAGAAGACATGTCACTTACTGATTTTAGCACTCCAGTGAAAATATAAACATAAAAATTCAAGCTCTTTTATACTGATTATAGTAGTTCTTGATGCAATGCACAGACACCTTTGCAACTGTATACAGAAATAGTAGAACAGTCTCTGTACTGAAAATCTTAGGATCTAAAACAGATAAGGGCAAGAGGGACTTTCCCAAAGATGGCATAAGAGGAAAACAATGGTTTCAGCAACTCCAACTAGATCTCAAATTCTTATTTACAGAAATTTAAGTGTTACAATGAATTAAGTTGCTCCATACTCCCATCTGCAGAAATGACCTAAACTTGATAATGAAAATTCATTGTGAGCCTGCTCCTCTCAAAGATACTGCTCAAGGCAAATCTGACACTGCCACACAAGTAAATCCATTAGGGATGCAAGTAAAATAACTCTTTCTAACTTCAGCTGCCTTCTGTTGGACAGTTATTGATCCTCTTCTGATAACATTTTAAAAAATATTCTATGAATCAAGTAGAAAGCAACCTAATCTTTTCCTTTTGTGGAAAATCTTACTGGTTTTCTCATTGCTTTAATTTTTGAAAAGCATACCAGAGAACTGTCCAGGAGACCTAATCCCTGTGCCAAAGAATAAAAGGGTGTATTTTCCTCTATATGGCTCGAGTCAGAGCAATGGTTTATTAGAGAAGAAATGAAAACACTACAACGATTAAACAAAGAGATTTGCTAGAGTAATGAATCAAATAACTTTATAATCATATTAATGAAACATGCAATTTTTTAAAAAATGCTTTTGTTCTTTGGTTGCCAGAACATAAGATTCACCCAAATATTCTACCTATGTGTATGTAAAAGTCAGTCATAACAGGTGGAACCCTTCACAATCTCATTAGGTATATGGGAGTTATTGCTCAAGACAACAAAATAATATTTTGGATAAAACCACATCTGCTTTTCTTAATATTGTGGTTCAACTTAAAATACCAGAATTTTTTGAGATTTATCAGGTTTTACTCACAACACACCTGCTCTATTATTATCACTATGTTATGTACAAATATAATCACAGCTAAATTCATACTCACCAGAAACACTCTCAAGCACCCCTGACAGTATGATTTTTTTAAAGAGTTAGCTTATCTAAAAGAAAAACCTTTTTTTTTTTTTTTCCCCTCCTCAAAAACTGTAGGACAGTGTATTTTAGCTTTTAGACAAACCTTGCCAACAGGAACATTCTTAACATCTTCCACAAACACAACTTCCCTCAGAGACCACTGTTCTTCATTCACTTTCTCCTCCTCTTTCGGGGCAGGAGTAGATCGTCGTCGCTCTGAGACAAAAAAGTTATTACCAAAAAGAAAGACTTGACATCCTTAATCAAAGCATCAAAATGCAATGTTCAGTAAACACCAAACCTTTCCTCCCAAAAGATTATCAGCAGTCAAATGTAGAAATTAATAAGAGCTTAACAAGAATACAACTCTAAGAGTCAGAGCTTCCCAACAAGTTTATCATGTCACTCGCATGTTTTTCTATGGATTTGAAACTAATGAAGCCTACATAATAAGCAAAGCAATTTTTGAAGATATTTAAGAAAAGTAATTAGAATATAATGCCTTTTTTAAAAAAAATTTAAATAATATAGTTACTAGAATTAAAAAATAACCAAAAATTAAATTATAAGGAACAAGCCCTGTTTCAGCAGGGCTGACACTCCTGCTGAGAGTAAAACAGCTGACACTGTGAGACCATTCAGTCACCCCTGATACACTGCTTTATATCAACCTTACAAAAAGTCTGCCTGCCTACCACATATTGATTACTTGGCAAACTTCTAGAAGAATACCAAATGAGGCAGAAAACAGCTATTTGGGCTAATGGCAATTTCACTAGTTAGATTTGCTGCAGACTATCTGAACAGCAATTGTAGTACACTCAGAATCAAATCTAAATACATAACATTGCTAAATTAACACTGACAAGCATTTTTAATCTTCCAAGTCGAGTATATAGTGTAATTAATACTATCAACATATTTGAAGTAAGAAGCAGAGAACTTCTAAGCTAATTGCAGAGAACTTAGCAGAGAACTGCTAAGCTAAGTTAACTTCAAACACTAGTTCAAAAGCCCAGGTGAAGTTGTAGTCAGTGGAAAATTACAGTTGAATGAACTGCAAAAGAAATCAATTGTAAAGGACTTCTAGTAAAATTAGTGAGTGCTGCAGATCTGAACAGATGAGATTCTCAGTCACTGCATGAGCCCATTTGAGTCTTTAGGTGAATGTTTCTTAAAACTGCAGTTTGTGAACAATTAGAAGAAAAAGCTGCAGAGAGAAGATTTCTTCAAATGATGGCATTGTAATTACATTTTATAAATTTATGTGTTTAAATTGAGAGGAAAAAAATGCTTAAGGAATCCAGTTACACAGATTTGGATGTCGCCTTTCAGGTTTTTAAACACAACTTGTACTATGAAACTTCCCTGACCACTTTTTTAAGTTAGTAAAAAATATCTTGTTTTATATACTTTCTGTAAGAGATAAAAACTACTGTTTTCTGCATTGACTATCAACTACAAGGCAAGCTATTCAACAGCAGCTTAATCTTTAACGCAGTTTTCCAAAAAAAGTTCAACTGTGGGCTGCAAAGAAACTCATTATCACACTGCAATTAAAAATAAATTTATCTTCTGAATTTCTTCTTGATCATCTCCTGAAAGATACTTTTGATTCTGGGAACTATTACACTTGTGCAGATACACCTTACATCAAGTAGTCACTGCTTATACATTTATTTAACACTGACAATTCACAGATTATTTAAAGTCTATTACGAAAGCCTTTATCTATACTGCAGTACAGATTGAAAGACCAAAGGATTCTGAAATTAGTACAGAACCACCACAGAATTGCCTTTTATGGAAACATCTATACAATTCTTAAAGTTTACTCTGAGGTACACATTACTTACTATATGGCATTGATGCACTGCTTGCTATTGAGGATGCATCACTACAAGTGGAAGCTGGGGATGGTGGAGGACCCATCTCAGTTTTCACTGGTTCCTGTTTGCTTTCAGGTCTAGAATAAAAGTTAATACTTAGAATGAAGAGAGAAAAAAAATGAAATCTTTTCTGTGACAGTGGATGAAGTGCCAGTGTATCCCAGCACTGTTCCTTTAATAATACCTTACAGAAGTAACTCCACACTTGCAAACAACCACCCTAACTGACAAAGCTATAAATCTTGAGGCTGGGGATGGTGCAACGCTGCTTAATCAGGGATTCACTTTTTAACATTAACTGGGCAGATACACTATTACAGAAAATAAACTGGATGAGCTTCATTTGAGGAAAGAAAGAATTACTAGCTTTATACAGTAACCTGAAACTCCGGAACTGCTAAACATTTTCAAGCTTTACTTGAAATTGTTTGTATCTGTTTTAAGAAACATTTAAATGGCAACTGTCAACCCCAAAAAATTTTTTTCAAACTATGGAGGGGCTGAAACAGATCTGTTTAATTTAATGAAGAGCCAGGAAGCAGCTGGTTCCATTTTCAGCTATTAAAATATAAAATCTTGGAAACTTTATGAAACACTGTAGGCAAGCCTTCATTTAATACCCCTCCTGCATTTCCCATGTACATAGTGCTTTCACACAAGTGAGACATCTCTCCTGTAGTGAGCATTTCTGCACATCTAGCCAAGCTTACAAGAAACCTAGTACCTTATAAAGATGGCAAAATTTTCAAAATTATAAAAATCTGACCTTCCTGTTCCATTATTACTCCCCACTTCAAGAAAGTATAAAATAAACAACGTGTGTATGCATCTGTGTTCTCCACACTTACTTTGCCTCAGTAGTTTTGCTGGCTTTCTCCATGTTTTTCAAGCTCTCAGGGGAACGAAGCTGAAATCGACAGCTGTCATTCATGTTCCAAACAGATTCCATTAGCACACCAACTTTAGGAATTCCAGCACTGATTGAAAAAGCAACTGCTCCAGCATGATAGAGGGGGTTATTTCTTAAACACACCTACAGATAAAAATATTTATTTCTATGAGAAAAATGAATTCTACTGAGGGAAATCATATATACATTATTTTCTTGGTGGCATATGTAGTAGTCAAAACAGAAAACTCAGGGAATCAGGTGAAAAGTCAGCATTTTGTAAAGAAAAAGAAGCTGTCGTGCAATTCACAGTTGAAAGCAACAGCTTTAGCAGTGAAACTGCTTAACATATAATATTTAGATGCTCAACCACAAAAGGAAAAATTAATTCAATAACAGAGACTCATCACAGTGTCAATTAGAATGGTTTTGGAATCAAAAGAAATGTGCTCCCTGGGAAAGAGCTGCTTTGTCTCATATTAGTTCTAGTACCAATCAAAAAATAATCCTCTGTACCAGTTACTAGCTTTTTTTTTGGAAAAGGCTTCAAACCAAAAGTCTATCACACTGCATAAACAAATCAAACCCAGACATTAATGCTGCAGACATTTAAATACCTAATTATTTACAAAGCTATTTGTTCTATTGATAGTTGTATTTCTATACTTACTTTCCCTTGAAATACGGAACCAGAAGGTAAGTTAAAACAGAAGTACTTTGCATGGGTGCAGCCTGTTCTTCTGTGCAGCAAGTCATACTTGTAGAACAGTAACAATACTAACAGGACACAGCTATTTACAGCCATAAAGTTCAAACATACTATTTTAATTTCACATTACTGCTATCACTTTTGTGCATAACTTTCTGTGCTAATTAACCTTGTTTTGTTTTTATTTTTTTAAGAGCACATTGTAAGCTCATCATATAGCATGGTAAAAGTGCCACTAGTGACAGATGTGCTTACCTGGGTTCCAACAGTTATGTTTGGCATAGAGGAGATACCAGCACTAGACTTCGGCTTTTTATTTTTTGCTCTGGCCTTTTCCAGCATTTTCTTCCTTTGGCTGAAAGGAACTACACCCCTGTGGAAAAATGGATATTATTTTTAAAAGGCTGTGGAAGAAAAGCTTTGTTAAGAACTTGGAACAGTTTATTCCTTCTGCTTAATGTAATCATGAACAAACATTCAAGGGTGTGTGCCACCTTCTCCAAAATCTCAAAGCAATGCAGAAATGTCATCTTTTTCCATATGTACCCCCACTTTCCAAAATCATCTTGACTACCTCTCTTTATATGGAGGAGGAGGAAGAGGCAGAGCACATGACTTATTTCACTGCCAAATGGCTTTCCTTCCAGTCTGAAGTGCTCCAAAACCTCTGTCTCAAGTGGTATACTCCAGCCACAGCTTTCAAGATGCAGACTGCCTCTCTGAACTTGAGGATATCTTTCCCCCAACGACTGATAATTTCCAGAATTTGCAACCTTTGGGGAACATGATTTTTGTTTCTAAAAGCCTCTAATTTCTAAAGTTTCTAAATTCTAAAAGCCTCACTTTCTGTCTGGGTGCATGGCTGAAGGAGTCTGGGGCTCTTATGACAGACTTCCACTGTAAGAGGGGGGGGAAAAAACCACACTTCTTTTGAAATTGGATCCACTTGGTTTAGTTGAAAATCATGCCTACATACACAGTTAAGCATGCTTATTATTTTGATACTACATGTTTTAGTCAATGGCTTATATAGTTAAAAGCTTTGATTCAAGAAGCTCCTTTATGTTAAGTAAAAAGCATCAGTGCTGTGAAACACTGGAAATTGAAATCCTGTCTCATGTACTACAGATCACTGTAACTAAGGGTATCAATAGTAATAGAAGCTGCTGTCTGCATCAATCTGGTAACATAAAATCACCATGGCTGACATTTAATCAGAAGATGTTACAACATAAATTCCTTCCAAAGACTACATGTAAATGCTAGTATTTTTGTATTTTGCACCAATTATTCCAGTAAATATGGAAGATTCTAACAGCCAAGTATCTCCAATGGTATGGCTTAGCAGTTTCTTTAATTACAAAGAGTAATTAAAGTGTGCCATGTCAGTCATGACATAATAAAAGAGCCAAGAACCAGAAGTTTATAAGACTAGCTACAAGTCTATTTAAATATTTTCCAGAGTAAATAGAATTTAATGAGAAAGATGTTTCATACAATTAATTTTCAATGCTCTCATTTCCAGATCATCAAGTATTTAACTCATCCATGTCTCAAAGCCACTTGAACTTTAGGCCTGATACATGACTCCTGACACACAGAAAAATAATGCATTCTGACAATGCATTAGTATTACTCAATGAATTCATTTAAATTAGAAACTCATTTCAGGGCCCTTTTGGAAGTATTATTTTTGAGGGCTTGTTTTTTGCTTTGTTTTGTTTGGATTTTTTTGGCATAGGTTTCTTAATTGTGAAATTGTTAGTTAAAACATTTTAACTAACATTTAATACTTCATGTTTGAAAGGGTTATATTTTAATAACAAACTCCAGAGGGAGCATTTGATGTTATTTCCCCCTTCCTTAAGATTTAGGCCGCAAACTAACAGACCAAATCTAACAGAACCAGACAGAGGAACATCGACCTCCTATGTGGGTAAATCTGTCCCATATTTATGATCTGAAAAAGACCCAAAAGGCATAGAGAAGATTATTCTCTGATCCTGTGTAGTACTGATACATCTGAATGCTAAAGCATTTACAAACATCTCCTAAAAGAATGACCTTATTCTCGTAAAGACTTTATAAATGGATACGAAAGTTTTAGGCATTAAAAGAAGATTTAAAAAAAATATATGTTATAAAGGGAACCTAGGATCAAGTGCAGATTTCCCAAACTCAGAACAATAGTGGTTCAGTAGTTCTGCAATGCTTCTCAGAGCCAGACATGAAGACATCCAGAGCATCCACTGTTGTACACAAACACAGCATTTACTTACCACCAATACAAGTTGTTCTCTAGTTGGGCACACGTGTAAAGAGCACAACAATGTAAAGAAACAATCCGTTCTCCCTGAAGCTCTGAGTAGGTCTGGGCAGTGTGTTCTAATTTAGAAGCTACAGAGCTTAAAGTTTCATCTACCCATGTAGCAACCTAAGGGAGAAGGAAAGAAAGGAACAGAGAAGGTAGAGGAAAAAAAAGAAAAAGGAAAATTGCACATCAGTTGCATCTTTAATATAATATTTACTGGTTTTGAAAGGAGGTGGAAAAAAATGTATCATAAAACAAAGAAACAAGAATACCCTCTGGAAATTTATCCCCTACCATCTTTTCTTTACCCAAAAGAGAGCTTTTCAGAATTGTTTTCCCCTCTATTTCCAGTCCTCAACCTTAACAAAAAATGTTAGGGGTCAAAAAAAAGGAGAAAACTGTCATGAAATGTATGGATGTGTTGGTGTCTTTACCAAATCAGTTTCAAGTTCACTCTAACCGGGCTGACAAGCATATTTAGCTACATTTTTTACACCACTGAAAGCTTCAATGTCCTTAGTTTTTCTACTAAATCTCTACAGAACCTTAACAAGCTTCTTTGTTTTCAAACCAGAGTCAGTTTCTACTGTAACAGCAAAAAGTGAAGCGTTTCAGATAACCAGGTAAACCAGGTATCTTTTCACTGTTTCAGCTCTAAATCTGATAGGTATCATTTTTAAAAACTTTTTGCATTTTTACAAAACACGAGATGGGGAGGAAAAGAAAGGAATGAACAAATGAATTAAGTACTTTCTAGTGCGGATGAAGCTGAAGAAACAACTCCTCCATAATAAAAAAACAGCTTTGCCAAATTCAGCAACCAGCAAACATTTCATACCTTGTTATTTTCTGTGGCAACAGTTGCTCTAATACTATTTGCAGAAAGGAGCACAATCTTTTCATTGGTTAACCCCAAGAACATGGCTCGTGGATGATGTAGCGAAGGATTCTTTAGAAACAAAAAGGTATTTTAGACATTCAAAGCATATAAATAATTCAGAAGGGGAATGTTGAGAGCTATACCATACCTGTGCATTTCTGTAAGGCTCTGATTCGCTCCACTTCCATTGGTAGAGTTCTCCTTTACTGCTAACAGCCACAAGCTCAGAATATAGAGCTCCGATAGAAATGAACTTTGTTCCATCCTACAAACACAGAAATATGAAGTCTAAAACAATGATATTACAAACGCATCTATAGAAACAGATAAATGCAAAAAAATTTAACTTGGAATTGTTTGGTTTTTTTCAGAGCACCCATGGATGTTGAACCTGAAAATAAAGATATATCCAGATTGTCTCACAATCAGCATGCCCCCCACCCCCCCAAAATATCATTATTTCTGATGAAGTGAAGGAAGAAAGAAAGAGATTATTTCCCTGAACTTTAGCAATATACATGGCAATTAACTTGGACAGTTTATTAACAGCTTGCATGGTGCTTTAAAAACACAACACTGCTCATAAAATTAGAGATAAGAAGATCTCTTGACTTGCAACACGGAAAAAAAAGTAGCTGTTTAAAATTAACAAAAAAACCAACATAATTCCACTATTCCATTGCTAAATATAGTCAGGAAGGTATCCTTTCAAGCTACCCAGAAATCAATTATCAAGTTTACCATTTTATCAGTTAAACAATTCTTATCTTTCACTTCTGAAAGTAAGTAACTGCAAACAATGTCAAGTTTTTAAAAAAAATCTGTATGCTATGTCTCAATAATGCATCTTTATAACCTGACATGCTAGAAAGGTTTCTAACTACTGGTTATTCCTCTTGCCCTTTTCTCCATTTTAACATTTTATCAAAACTCTGGTATCTTTCTACTACTTACATAGATACCAGAGTTTTCGTTCATTTGCTTCATCCTGTACCTACAGGTACCTCATAGGTCTGATTTCCTCCCTTTTAGATTGGGTTTTGTATCAACGTTGATGCAACCATGCAATGGTTACAACCTCACTTTTTCAAATTCCTGTTCCTCCTTGAATTGAAAAACTACAGAGAATTTGTGCAATTTCATAAAAAATTAAATTCTCTTTCCTGGGAAACATTTGTAATGTTTCATTGCTCCTCAGCAAGTGCAGCTCTAGGACAAACATGTTCTTCCTGAAGTTCCTCACTCCTAATAACTCAATTTTTTCTTCCATTTACACCTTCACAAAAAATGGAAAAAAAGACCCCAACTTAAAATAGTGTAAAATCAAATGCTGTCTTCTACAGCCACAGATCTGAAAGAGAGGTACATGATGTCTAGTCTTCTCTGCAGTGGCTATCTCCCAGATCAGTATCTTTAACTGACTCTCAGATTACAATGCATCACATTTAAGTACTTCAGCCATCTGAGAGGAAACTGAACCCAGTCAGCCATTTAAAAAGTCCCACTATCCACTACATTTATCTGTCCTCTAAATTAGGAGACTTTTCACCACAGAGGTTTAACAGTGGAAACATTTTTAGTTTTGTAAGTCTGGATTTACACTGGTTTTTTACTGTTTACATGCCCAGAAGTGTGCATTCCAAAAGGTGTGTGTCCTTGAGTGACACAGGATTCATTCGGTACAGCTCTTACCAAATGCTCACCCGTATTTTGGGAAAAAGAAATGTAGCAGGAGGAAAAGGACAGAAGCAATCACAAGCAAATCTTTTGTACCCTGATAAGAGTCTCTAGAATTAGTTAAAACATTAGAGAACTGTTTTGTTCTGGAGGGCATCTACCAACACAGCAGAGAAGCAATACAAATACTAATCCACATCATGATTATTAATACATGTCATGGCATAAACATTGCACATTCTGAGAAAGAACTCTCATCAGAACCTACTGTAGTCTAATGAGATGCACCTCTACTTCATCAGCATAGATGAATCTCCAGAAGTTAGCTGCCCTAATGCCTCAGAGTTAAGTATGGGAACCATTTAATTTTTGCTCCAAGACACTCGTTTTGACTTTTCATCTTGCTAATACATCTTTTAAAAACAAACAGCTTTGTACCAGAAGCTGAATATTAGACAGACCTGCCAATCAATTTTTTCTCTCCCTTCCATCAAAATATTAGCAGTTGTGACCTAAGTGCTTCAGATCAATGCTACATTCACCTCCAGAAGGCCATTCAACCAACTGCCCCGAAATGCACAAACAACTCAATAGCTCTGTTTCTGTAAATCTGAGACTTGTGCTCAACTACAAATTCTGATTTCAAACCAGAGAAATTAACACACTTGAAGATGATAGACTACTGACAAAACCTTAGTATCTCAGTAGCTAAGCAGAATATATCTACTTGAAAATACTGAAGGCTTGGTTTGCACCTAAATTACAGTCAAGAGGGAAAAACCAGCCATACCTGCCATCACTACACTACAGACACATATGGCTCTGATACACATGGCACAAGGTTGTTACAGTGCAAGTGTAGACTGATAGTACTACAGTGCAACAATATTTGAAATATCAGACGAATGTACTCATTGATAGGGATTCCTGAGCAGCTGACGACATTTATTTGGTGGAGAAAACTCAGTACCTGAGAAACATGTCTATACACCATCAGTCTCAGATTATGGGTGAAACTGATGCATTTGGGAACACTATCAGCTTTCCCAAAGTTTCACCCATGCCTCTCAGGTTGGTACTTCACCTCCCACCATCAAAAGGTAACCACCCTCATCATAGCCTTCTACAGAGCCCTGTCCCAAATGTTTAAGGTCAAAATAATGAAAAATTAAGGAAAAATATTTGCAAATATGACTGATTCTTCTGTGGTGGTTTCTTGTGTGCTTCAACTTGTCCCCTAGCTTACTGTCTTTTCCATTAACCTTTAAAGACCTCCTTCCTATTTTCCAAAATGGAAGAAACACCTGAACTGACCACTCTGCTAAACCATCTTCCTCAAGATTTTCACCTTGAAGAATTTCTGTTGGAAAATACTATCAACAAAAATTCACACTGGATTTATAGCAGGAAAGACACAGAACCATTTCTTATGAATGCTCAGCTGAAGGAAATTATGGAAAGTTTAATTACTTTTGAAAAAAAATGGAAGGCCTTAAGGCCTTTCCACTAAGACACCTTCATTTAACTGGAAGCCCAGAAGCCAGTGTTTATATAAGTGCATATGCAAACAGGTAAGAGGGAAGAAGTTCAGTATATATAAATGCACAGCCATACAGTTAAGATATCACAGCAAAACAAACAAACCCCAGGCCAGTAATAATGGCCACAGTAACATAACCAAAACAGAGATGATGAGTCAGTATTCCAAATCTAAACAACATTTACTCCTTGATGTTAAATTCCTGAAACATCCCTCTACTCAAGCTAGATTTTATCATTCTAAGCTAGGGGGACAAAAGCTGCCAACTTTCATTGACAGAGAAGTTCAATGTTACTAGATGAGGAAAAACAAAACAAAGCAACAACAACAAACCCAAAACAAAGAAAGAAAAAACACTTTAGACACAAAAGATCTGGTAGAGAGCAACAGTAGTAGACATTCTTTTTAGGTCTCTTAATTTCTCAGTTTGAATGCCCAGAAGAAGACAATAGCATCTAAAATCATGCTGCTGTTAGCAGAAATAAGCCTCTATATTCACCTCTGTTTTCAAGTTTTCTATCTAGATTTAGTCTGAAATGAACAGAGATACAGAAAAAGAAAGTGTGACAGGTCAAAAAAGCAACCTTACAGATCCTGCGGACAGACAGAAATGTGAACACTAGACCAAGTCAATAAAATTTGGTCTACTAAACACAGATGATCACTTCCATTCTTACACAGTTTTTTGATTTAGTTGGTTGGTTTGGGTTTTGTTTTATTTAGGTTTTCAAAAACTCATCTCCCCAAACATCTAGGTAATCCATAATGACAAGACCACAGATACTCAATTACCAACATATAGCTGATGTTTCTACTGCTTTTATCTCCTGTGATAATTACTTCTTGCCTGAAAGTGAAGTTAAGGTTACACAGAAAAACAGGTAAACAAAGCCAAACGATTTTGAAGGAGCAACCAAGTTACTGATCGGCTCAAAACACAACTGCAAATAAATGCAATATTTTACCACTGAAGTTTAAAAGCCCAATCCACTCAAACTGAAAGTGTCACTAAGAATAATAATCCTTATTGAAAAATGTTTCCTTGATGAAGCATAGTTTAGATTGTTTCATGAGTTTCCTACTGCCAATTAAATGCTTTGAGCACCCAAATAAACAAAAGAAAGAAAAAGCCCAAGCCTTATGAACTACCGCAATATCTTGAAAATACACTGAGAATAAAATTAAAACACCAGCCACTAACTATTTGCATAATTCAACAGTTGTATAATTCAACTAAGTGCAACATAAGGAACATGCTTTATTACATTATCTCACAAAGCTAAGACATGATAGTCAAAAAGGCAACTCACAGTAATCATTCAAAAAAAAAAAACCACAAACCAAACCAGATCTATTGCACAGCGTGCAAGTAATAGATTAATAAAATTCCATACCTTATCTGGCCACCACTGCAAGTCTTCTCCTAAAGAAACAGGACTTTGAACAGGTGTGTTCTTCTTGTCCAGGTTTGGTTCCCCTTCCTTACTTGTTGAGCCTCTTTCATTATCAAATGAGGCTCCATCAAGCCACCTTCGTTCACGCAAACGTAAAACGGACTCACGTTCACGCAACAGCTCAGAGTCTCTCTCTAAGGGAAGAAGGAGAACTGGTATGCAATTGGGTCACACCAGTGGGATAAAAGTAAGCCACTCTCTAGTAAAGACCCTTCAGGATGCAACTAACAGCAGTTAATCTACTCACACAGATTAAAAATATAGTCCTGACATGCAACATTCAATATATTAACTCTTTGAAGAATACGTACTTTAGAATTACTAAACATAAAATAAGCTAAAAATAAAGGCTTAGTTTTCTACACTATGAAAATTTTCACTAGCATTTTTTCATGAGAGGCCAAATACATTTAACATTTCTATTTAAAGTTTTCTATACAATAAGCAGTTTTGTAGTTTTACCAATGTAGTTACAATAAAAGAGTCTTAAGTCTATACAGTCTGTCAGATAGCTTTATACAAACCAAAAAAAGAGTATTTATTAGAGAGTTTCATAGCAACTTTCCCATAAAAACAGTAATTCAAAAAGGTTAAAGAAAGCAAACATTAAAATAAGCTCTCATACATGTTTGATAATCCAACCCCTTTCATTTAAAGCAATATTTTATAGGACTGGATTTAATAAATTAAAGTGTATCTGCTTTGAATAGATTAAATGAAAACTTTTCAAGAGTCAGACAAGTTTTCAAAAGGATCCTCACAGGAAAATGTTCCTTACCAAAATGCTTCCCCTCCAACTGGCCTATAAACTGTCTAAAGCCAGTACTCTGCAGTTCGCTCATGCAGAAAAAAATTTTTAATCAGGTAATCAAACTAACTTTCCACGAGTCAACTATGCATGGAAAATAAGGACTATAAAATTCGTGGTAACATCTTATATAGAATAACCTTAGAAAAGGAAAAAAAAAGGAGGGATTTAGAAGGAGTTATGTCAGATGCTGAATATTCGCACATGCACATAAATGCATTTACCCTATGAAGTACCTCACTTCTGCTCACAAAAATCAACTGGAATTGCATATACGAGATGACTGCATTATTATATCATAGTTTCAATGGATTACACCAAGTCTTGGGTCTTTTGCTGTATTAGACAAATGGGAAAGTTTTTACATAAGCCAAACACAACAGCCTGTCCTACAGATGTATTTCATGTAAGTGCTGTACTTACTTTTAGCAAACATCACACTGACCCAACTAATAATTTTGTAACAGGAACTTATATCTTCAGCAATTGATATAATATGTTCAAGAAAGGCAACAAAACTGTACTAAATAAACAACCACAGAAGAGGTTGGATTAACAGTTTGGAAATACTCTAGGTATGTGTGGCTACAGTCTCAAAAAGATAAGAAATTGCTGCATGGTCTGTTATAAATCTTTCAAGTGTATGATGCTTAAAAGAAAAAATGCCCTTACATTGCTCAGGGAGGCTTTTTTATCACCTGCCAATAGTTCTTCTTACCCAACTATAGAAATGCTTCAAAAAAGTAAAATTTAGATTTCTTCTCCCTCCTTATTATCTAAAGTTTCTCATTCCATAAAGGTAACTTCTGTCATGGAACAACTAAGGAAATGTGAAGAACAGTGTACAAAGAGCAACCCAAAAGAAAGAAAAAAGAAAAAAAATAAAGTATTAAGAATGCTGCATGTCACTGATTATTAGTAATTTTTGAGCCAAATTCTATATTTGTAATGCAATCTATGTATTAGTAGATACACACACTACAGTTTAAAATAAACTTAACATGCAATAATTTTTTAACACCTTGCAACACCAATGATCAACAATTATATCTAAAATATATGACTATCAATGTTCTTGCAGAACTTACCTGCTAATAGACAGAATTCATTAATAATTTTGATGAGCAACAGTCTACTTGTCTGCTCTATATTTGACAACATATCACAGTCGACTTTCACATTAAATCAGAATCTGAACCCCCAGTGTGTACTACCACTAGCTTTTCCACAGCAAACTACTTATTACAAAGAAAAAAGGTGCAAAATTACCTCTGGATGAGCCTAGCCTGGAAAGTGATGAGCGCCGAAAGGATGGATAACCAAAGTAACTAATATCTTCTGAAAACATAGCATCAGCATCAATAATGACACTTGGGTGAGCAGAATGTATGTCAGCATCCAGAAGAGACATAAGATCCTCTATAAGAGGAGACAAGGGTCTTAAGTGAATAATCAGCTACTTAAAACATCAGCTAGAGAGACCATCAACTAAACAAATATCAAAACAAAATAATCCTATCTATTAATTGAATTTCTGCTCTTCAGATTCACCAGTGCAAACTCATGTGCCTCCTATGCAACCACATCTACAATCAAGCTTGGTGAACTAGCGAACAAAACCAGCTTCCCTGCAGGAACTACTCTGTCACTTACCTAAGCACATTTCCCAAACAAGACTTTCCCAAAACACATTGTTCTATATCCCAGGAATTCAAACTTTTGATTGTCACTTGAAAGAAAAAAGCACTAAAATAAGAGACAAATACACACATGTGCACACACACTCATGCATGTGATGCAGAACTCCCAAGATGACCTAGAAAGAAGGGAGGACAGAGCTGATGGAGAGAGGTGGCCTTGGCACAGCCACATCTTTGATGCCAAAGACCACATGTTTCTCCATGGAATGTTTCTTTCAGAGAAACATACTCATTTAATTCACAAGCTAGCAACTTGCAGCTCTCAATACAAAGCTTTAAATGGTAGCTACATGAACAACAGTTATCTGGAAAAAGCACAATGTTTTAATACCATGCAGTTTAAAAAAAAAGACCCAACCAAACCAAAAGGTTGAACTTAAACACTGTGACTGCCCTAGCTTCTACGTCAGAAAACTTGAGTTTCCTTGAAATAATGATCAGCATTAAAATGCAAAACAATCTCCTTCCATTAACTACAACAAAGCTTCTATCCACACACAAAAGAGGCTACTGGAAATTCATGTGACATATTGAAGGCCAGCAATATGGACTGTCAAGACAACTGAACCTGATCACCATCTTGCTACAAAAGGGCAGTGCTACTTTCCTCCTTTATCCCTGTGGCAGGCACCTCCTTGGGGCACAGGGGGATTTTAAAACTACAACTAGTGCAGTTACCCGGCTTGAAACAGAAGTAAAGTTCACTGGGTAAAGAAGTAAGGTGGGAAGGGATCTTCAGACTGACTTAATGGAATAATCAGAGCTCCAAAGGTGGAACTTCACCATATGCTGCAAAGCTGACCAGACCTTACTGCTTGCTGCCAAATGAAATAGTTCTGCCCTTCCCTAACTTTCTGACTTTAAAAAGCCAAAAAATAATCTGACTTTAAAAAGCCAAAAAAAATCAGGCTCCCCAAATTAGGTTTCAATAGCCCATATAAGCCCAAAAATCTCACCCCCGTGCAAGGGAATGGCAGGATAGTGCTTTCTGGCAGCAGGACAACCTCATCTGCTTTAAACCACCCATGAAGCTCATGTGAGGCTATACACAGACTCCCTTCAGGAAATTCAGAGGGAGCATGCAGAATTTCTGTACATCCAGTTCTCAACCTCCATCATAGGCATAAAACAAAACAGTGGCTAGAAAACAGGCATTCTTAACAGCAGAATCTGATTATTATGGGCCTTTTTCTCAGTGTTTGGAATGAAATGAAGCGAGGAACACAAAGTAGAGGGTATCCAAAAACTGAAAAGAAGCCAGAAGTCTGCTCTTAGAGCTGGTATTAATTCACCTACAACTTTCACATCCCTGCACATCAGAATATTCATCCTTGTATTTCTAAACTCTTATCTACAGGAAATGTAACACATACCACCGACTGCCCACAGAAAAACAGCACTGTAAACCAGTGAGCACAGTGGATGCAAGGCAAGACCTACATAAATGCTTTTTGCATTAATTAAGTAATCCACTCAACTGTAGGCTATGCTTCTAAAAGCACACAATTTAGGACTCCATAGTTCACACTTTAGGAAATCATCCATGACAGACTGCTTGGAAATCTTAGAAAGAAAATCCACATTCGGCAAACAGGCTCTATCTAAAACAATTCAGATCACTCAGAGTATCCTTACCCTGCCTGCTACTGGTTTTTTACAATGATAAAGCTGCAGCACACCTCACCTTCAGTGTCAACTTGTAAGTAACAGACTTTCAGAGCTGGGATCACAGATGAAATTCTGTTGTATTTCCCAGTATTGACATACTGCTCCCTCCTCCCACAACTATCTTCTCCTAGGTAAGCTCCAACCCATCCATAGTCTAGCAACTAGTTCTGATATCTTCTGGTCAGCATCCAGGAAAAAAAAACTACAAAGAACTCTGATCTCTTTCTAGGAACCAAATCGCCAAGTATAGAAGAGAACTTTCCAGTCTCATTCAAAATGGACAATACTGGATTTTTTTTAAGGTAAGCTGCGTGAGAAATCCTCTTGACAGAAAACACATACTAACTTCTACACACACACACACACACACACACCTTCCACCACATCAGGCATCTTGAGTTTAGCTGTGTTTCCAAAAAAAAGAAAGAAAAAATTCAAGCTGTCAGACATAAGAACCAAAACTATGTGGGTTTGGGCTAAATACGCATTAAGATGAGTAACGAAATGAAGCCTTTTCTTACCCTCTTATTTCAGCTTCAAATCAGATTTTAATTTTCTTCCAGTATTTCTGAAAGAGATCCCCCTTCTTCCATTTTCTATATCAGCAAAGAAAGGTGCTAAAACCAGTAGGGATAGGAGCCAAATCCACTCCCCTTCAAACATCACTGGAATTTTTTTAGCGCTGTGAAAACACAGATACTGCAAGGCTACATCCAGTTTAAGAATCCAGAGCTTTAAAAAAAATCACCACCAAAAAAAAAAAAAAAAAACAAAAAAAACCACATTTTCTATGTCTTTATTTTCCTGCTTTTCAGACAAATTCCATGGGATTATATCATTATATCATCTTTTGTGCTGTGTTAGACCAGAATCAGAATGCTCCCTTCACCTCTAAGTGTGATACTTCTGACAAACATATTTTCATTAAGAAAATATCTATGATTCACTCCTAAATACTGTAGAAAATTGGAAGGAAAAGGATATCCAGTTCAGAGGAAAGAAAGAAAGAAAGAAAGAAACAAACAAAAAAATACCCTCACAAAAAAAAAAAATCTATAAAACCCCCTAGATTTCAGTACGCACATAAGCAACGATTCAAAAAGCATTATCACCAAACTGATTAACTGGAGGCGGTGCTTAGATCAATTCTGATTTCAAGTAGAACTCACTTTAAACCTCTTCCTTTAAGGGGGAAATCATAAGTTCTCTCCCCTCTTCTCAGCTGCACACTTTTATGAAATATTCAAGTATTCAATGTGTTCAGTACTCCTCCTCTTTCAATCTGGATTAAATTGGCAAAACTGTGACAGTGAAGGGAGAGAAACATTTGTTTTGGTTTCCTAGGAAACTAGACTGAAACAGAACTCCAGAATTCATTCTTGATAAGATAATATTTATTCAAAATATTACCCAACTTGAAGTTCACAAAAACAGAGACAAAAAAACCAGTCTGACAACAAAGTAAACCAAACCACAACAACAAAACCACAAAAGCCCCCAATCCCATTATCTAATTGTCTTCCCCAAAGGCAAACCACTGAGCTGATCCTACACTAAGCTGCAGTTCCCATCTCCCCTCACTGGAAGCCAGCACAGTAGGTCCTGCTGTGATACCAGCCCATCTCTCTTCTCTGCAAAGCAACCTGGGTGTTGTCAAACCCACATTTCACAAGTCCCACTAGCGAGAACTGACTGCACCATGCTTACTGAGCAAATACGCACTCCTCTGAACTACACAAACAACAAAACATTTTAACACCTACAGCATCTCTATTCAGAATATTAACAGAATATAAAGCCCACAAGAACCCTCACAGAGGCTGTTGAGTCTTTCCTATGCTAAATGATCTTGTTCTATGTCTTTTTACCTTGCTTATTCTCCTTATGTATTTGTTATGAAACAAATGAACCCACAGTCCTCTCTGCTAACTATCACAAAACAAAGGAAACAGGACTAGATTAGAGAATCTAAAAATCAAAGTACACTGGGATCCAAAAATAAATTTAAGAGACAGTCATTGATGGCAATCTGTACAGAAAAGTAACGCTCTGCACTTCACTTAAGACATTTTGAAGAATTCAGAAAGGACTGAAACATGTTTTTTGCTACCACAAAAAAAGTCAGATGTAGAACATTTACAATACTAACTGGAATCATCACAACTGATATATTACGAAATTATGATTCACTAAACAAGAATTTATTAATTTAACAGTACTTGGAAAGTATCTCAACTTATTAATGATTTTATTATTTTTTAAAATCATATGTAAAGTGCTTTAAAAAAAGTTTCTCTATCTTGGAAAGCTTAGAGAAGTAACCCCTAAATTTAAGGGTCACAAAGCATCAGACATGCAGAAGGCAGAAAGACAAAATTAACATACATTTTTAATTAAAATGCAAGAGCTTGAAAAGTCCAGAGGCAAATTCTGTCTTGTCATTTGCTTTTTTGTGCTTGAAATGAAAATCAAAAAGCTTTAAAGCATAATTTGACATAATTTTAAAAAAGATTCTTTATCTTTCAGAACAATAAAAAAGCCTGACAATTGAATGCATATAGCATTTATCAGTTATCCACTTTTCTCTGATGATGTTTTAGTTCCAAAGGAGCATCCAGACGTGAGATGACAAGTGAAAGCAAGAAGACTGCAAAGTTCCTAGAGCAAAATACTTTTAAAAAGAACTATAGGCAACTTTCTTTGGCCATTTGGTTTTCCTGAAAACTAGCTTGTATGGTCATGTGACACAAGCAAAGTGGTAATTTTTATTATTCAGTGTTTCAACAGTAGTCATGACAGCACTTGCCTAGTGTTCAGCTAGACTTCTGATCAGTTTCAGATACCAAACTAATTAATTTCTGTGCAACAAACTGATTTGCACCTGCAAAACTTAGGACAGAGAAGGCATGCACATTCTACAAATCAGAAATTACATCTCTGAAGACTGGCATATCAAGTGTCATTTCAGTCACCATTTCCATATCTTTTCCCATAGAAACTGGGGAAAAAATAGCCCAATTTCTCTGTGGGGTAAAATAGGGGAAAACCTAATTTTAGACATTGCAATCCTTTACAGAAATTTACTCTGAACAGGGAAGAAGATTTAAAGTTTAAGCTGAGGAGAAATTTTTTTCTGGACATCCAGTGAGGACAGCAGACACTGTCCTCTGCATACTACTTTAACCCATCTCCAATAGATGAGACTGCAGTGGAGGCACCTTTAAATAAATGTTAGCAGTCACAGGTTGTCATACAGTCCCTATTAATTAATCCTGAGGATCACAAGAGTTACTCAGAGAACAGCTAATGCTGTAGAAGGCTGGTTAGTATGGTTAAAAGCAGTAATTTACAGTGAAAGTTCCAACTGATTTATCTTCTGAAGACCAGTTCTGAAAGAATGCATTTGGATATGCTTAAGATTAAGAAATGCTTTGAATACTTGAAAATTTAGGAGAATTTACCTCCTCCAGTGCATCTGTCTAATGCTGTTAGGCTGATCACTAAACAATAAGACTGAGATTAAAGATTTTTCACCCCTTTCACCAAAAGATTTTTGACTCTAAAGCAAAATAAAGATGCTTGACAGATGCAACTAAAACTAGAAGAAGCAAAATGAAATGCAAAGCTTTTGTTGCAGAAATTAAAAAAAAAAAATTCTCTAATCACATGACTGGCAAGATAAAGATGGACGAAGCCCATGAACCTTCCTGGTGAACCAGATGAGCAGAAAAAACCCCAAAAGATCATTTATTAGAAAAATATCAAAACATCATTTTGACACACAGAAGAAAAGTTACTAGATAGTCAGAGTTCAGATGTGGGTTTTTTGTGCAATGCAACTAACACAACACTGGATTTGGCTGCTATGTTTTCAAATCTGTTCACTCAGCAAGAAAAGATTACCTAAATTATTTAGCCAATGCAAAAGAAGATTCAAAGTCTTTATAAAAAGCATTTTTATGGGACAGACTGTATTTCAAAAATAGCTGCACTTATATTACAGGATTTTGCCATTATAGCTAGGAACAGCATTTATAAGGGGAACTCAAGATGAACAATAAATTCTCAATCTAACTGTAACCACTGTAAACTGTTTTGCCCCCTATTAAGGCTTTCTGACTTTAGAAAAGCATATAATTTTTGCTCTAAAAACTTGTATAAATATTAAGAATATATGTTAGCAGTAAAAAACATGCAAATCACTAGAAAGTTTTAGAATTAGCTTTTATGAGCAAGCCACACAGCAGTCTCAGCATCTCATTGAGCAGCAAAATAGACTAAAGTAATGCTAGTGTTACAAAGCCTGGGATCCTAAAATAAAACACAACTTTCATGTCCCCCCCCAAACAGCATCAACAGTTATTCTTCAGTGGCTATCCTAATCCATCAAGACATCCCATCCTTTGTTTTGTACGCCTTCAGATTTTGCTCCTATAAGCAAGAATTGTCTTCACTGCGCACCTTGCACAGCACAGAGCTTGCTGTCAGTACTTAAACACAGAAAAATAAGAACACATTGGCATTTCTTTATCAAAAGTTGCAGGATACAAACCTCCAGGAAGATATGATTCACTTGCTGTGTCATCCCCATCATCTCCATCTTCATCATCACGACTCAACAAATTATTTACAGCAAGGTTTACATCAAGATTTGTTCGTTGGAGTTCTCGAATAATAATACTTCTGGACTTCCCTTGTAAAACAACTTGTGCCTGTAAGAGCAGAGTGAACTGGTTACTGGTCATTCTCAGCTCACCAACCATTATTATATGAAAATGCTTAATTCTAAAAGAAGTCTAATAAGCATCAAAAGTTAGTACAAACAGACACAGGCTTGTATCATTTTTTTACAGTATCCTGTACTTGATATCCAGCCTTCTCATAGTTCCAGTTAGGCCACTGAATTCCAACTTTGGCACTACATTTCCTAGAGAAATCTTAGAATCTACTTCTTGGAATGTTTAATGCTGCAGTTAAATAAACAAAATCTGGTTTTGAGAGTGTTCTGTATGTTTCTATAAAAGTGTTTAAACTTAGTATGTCAATCAACAGAGTTTGCAATCAATTGCTGTGACAAAACTACACCTCAATCCTAGTCTTTTACACTGGTTTCTCTTTCCACTGCCCTTCAAACAAAACCACCTTAATTACTCTATTTTTCTTGTCATTCTGTTTCTAAAGGCTTATCATCAGCAGTTTCTGCAACATTGAAGTTTTTATTAACAAAGTGCCAATGCAAATAAAACCTTCCAAACATCAGATGCAACGAATTTACAAAAAAACCCAGAGAAACTGATTTATTCCACTAAGCCAGAGCACTTTGTTCTCCCAGATTAGTCTCTACTGAATGCCAGAGATGATGAGTTTTGAAAGATCACGCACAGAGGAACATAAGAAACAAGTACCCAGTGTTTTCCTAACAGAGTAAAAATAAGGCACCAAGTAAAATGCTCTGTTGCAAGCAAAAAAAAAAAAAAAATTAAAAAGGGACATTCTAAAAGCACACAAAGGGAATTTTTTGTCCTAACATTCTATCCCACAAGTTTACAGATTTTGAGACCTCCTAGAATCTATAGACCACTTGCAAAGATCTTTCCTATTGCTCTGCTTTAAAGTTACCTCAAAAATGTTTTAGACACCTTCTGCTGAAAAGGTAAACAAAGTACACTGTATAAAAAATAATTTTAAAAAGGGCAAAATATCATGGCAAGGGAAGTAAAGCAGATTATCTTTGGCCTAGCAACTAACATCTGTATTTCAAATGTCAATCAGCAACTAGTTCTAAGCTAACAATTAAAATGCGTTAACTAGTCACATATTTTAAATGTATTCTTTTCTTCGAATATGGAGGAAAATGTGTTAACAGTCTTAAGAGCTTCTTCAGACTTTAGTGCATTAAAAGGCAAAAGCAGAGCAATTTATACCCAACATTCATGAAAGTCACATTTATGAACAAGTAAACAGAGGTGTCCATGAAGAAAAACTATCAGTATTTAAAGATTATAAATATATTTTATGTCTTTCATTTACTTCTGAAATGATTCACTCCTTCTATCAAACATGAAAAAAAAGTCAGTCTACCCTCCTTCGTTACATTCCTTCACAAAACTTAACATTTGATACTATTCTCAAATATTTGATTTTCTCACTAAATCTCCCCTCTGCAACCAAACATGGTCCTCTTCATCTGCATTAAACATATACCTTGTCTTTGGGGACATTTGGGAAATGAAAATTCTAGAATCCAAAAGTCTATCATTTTCACTACGTATTTAAGAATAAAACCAAGTCAGCTAAGGAAAGTCAATTTCTTCACCTGCAGGGCATTACTCCTCGGAGAATAGATCCTGCTACAACACATTCTGGTACACATGCTGTGACAAGCTCTCCAAGTTTTTGGCAACAAGCAGTCTCTAGTTCACATACCTGTGAAATTAGTTCCTCTGGAATGACTGATGCTGGAATCACTGGTTGAGGCTGACTCCCCAGCAGTCCAGATCCTCTGTCACGTCCTGTGCGTATAACTCTGGTCTGCCGCCGAGAGTCTCGAGCTCCAGCAGATGATCTACCAGAAGAGCCTCCTCCACTTCCACCAACCCCTGAACTCCAGCGACTTCTAGAAGATTTAGATTATTTATTTTTTTAATACAGCAGCATACTTAAGGGACTACTTCAAGAGTCTTTAGCTTTATTATTAAAAACTTACAAACAGCCTCTGAAAAACACCGCAGCTTGACTTTACAGACAAACACTATAAAAGTAACTCTCTAAACTAGAAAGAACAAAGAACCAGGAAACTGATAAAGTTCTGAAGAAGAAATAAAAAACAACAGGACTTCAAATGGAACTTGCACTCTTTCCTACTCATAGCTATGTGAATGTATACATACATAAACACATACAAGGATCAATTCCCAGATTTTCTAAAAGCAGTAGCAGCAGCATAACATTTAACACTTATCTGGCAATTTCCTGCCATAAAAGCACACATGCACCAACTTCATTGTCAGTGGCTCCAACAGAAGATCACTATACTTAGGTGGATTGCCTAAAGATTCTGATACTTGATTTACATTAAGAAATTGGTTAAGATTACAGTGGAAAAATCAAGTAATCTTCTCTACTGCAAAAGAAATCTTACACTAGATAGTTCTTTAATCCTCAGGTATAGTTTTCAAGAGATACTCTACCTTTTACCTACTCCTATTGCAGAAACCAACATCAGCTCTACACACTGCAAAAACATGCCTGAACTGACTGAACAGTTTCTTCATTTCTATGAACCAGAATCAAAATATGGCAACACAAAGACGGCAATTTGTAAAAACAGACATCTCACCATCATTACAAGTATCCACTAATAATTATTACCACAGAACTGTGTCAATTGAATCTGCTCTGAATTTAAGACAAGATAATCTGGTGCCATGAAAGACAAGAGACTTCAGTTTGTTCTTCGAGGTTAACTGAGCTTTATCTTGTAATACACCTTAAAGGGTATCGGATATGGTATTACTGCTACTTAATAATCTGTACCAGCAGAACCTTCCTGCTATCAATCACCTAAAGTCCCAAACTCCTTTCAAGAAAAACATTAAAATTAGACATAAAAATAAAGACATGTTCTCTGAAACAGTATCTAATAAATTTACATTTAAAGTCTATCATATGTAGCTATTAAGCTAATTAAGTAAGAATACTTGTTTTGCATTGTATGCCTTCAGTTGATTACTAGCACCCTTTTTTGACTAGGTTTTCTTTTTCCTCCTGACAAGACCTGCAACCACAGAGTAACTAAGTGTCTGCTTAAGACAAGGCCCTGTCAGACACTTGTACCTTTTCAGAATTCTAGCTCACGACCACACAGACAATGACAAGACAAAAAGCAGTTCAATTATGTCTTCAAGAAAAGAGAATTAAAAAAAAAAAACAGAAAAAAAAGGAAAAACCACCAAAGAATATGACATTTTAAATAAAATGAGCTACTTAAACTGTTCTAAAGGTGGAAAGGTGGACGAGAGGAAAAGAAGGGGGCTGAGGGATGTCAAATTCTACCTACAGAGCAACTCTCAATTCAACCCTCTGCAGGGAGGTGTAGGGTTAAACAAAAAGTTCTGTATTAGATGTTAATACTTACTGCAGATGTATTTTCTACTTGAAGTTTATAACCATATCACTGGCACCATTTAGACATGTAACAGTTAAAATCATTTCTATTTGGTAATAATTCAAATATTCCCTGTGTGCTCTAACCTGGGCCTCTTAAAGAGAGTAAGGACAGAGTCACTGCTATTAAAGCTGTCTAAACCTAAAACAAATATTAACATAGAAATCTTTTGTCTCATTTCTGTTCACCAACTATTTACCACATCTCTTCACTGTGCAGCAGCATGCTAGCAATTTTCCGAATCCTGTTATCTACTCTAATGGCTCCACAGTTAGAATGGTTTTAGATTCAAATTATTAAGATAATTATTCCTTCCATTTAACAGACTAGTTACAGTGCATACTGCTATTAGTTCAGTGACTTTCAACTACCTGGTTCCAAGACATTCAAGAGAAGACATTAGGCATGGCAATACTAGTTTGTCTTTGACATTTAACACATGGGTTTTTAGGTTCAGATGCATAATGATTTCAGAAAAAAAATGGGAAGGTTATGGGGATGGTTATCCTTCATGCAATTAAGGCCCAAATGAAATTAGTTTATTTGGTAATTAAAAAACCCCAAATTTTCTGGAATTCATGGAAAAGATATAGTTCCCTCCGCTTAACAAATCATTCACATGCAGAAACCACAGTTCTTCCTGCAGTTAGTAACCTTAGGAAGAAGCATAGTTAGACATGTCTTATTGAAACATGTAACAAGGAGATCACTGTCATTATGGAATGAAAATTACCTTTCTATAAAAAGGGACACCATCAGTTTTAAAGCTAATGACAAGAAATCTGGATCTATACAGTACATTTTGCATATAATACATTTCTAAAGGTTCTGAGAAACAACTTTTCCAAATGTTCCTTTTCTATTACTATGGATAGGACCCCAGCTATCAAAACACCACTCATGACTTGAGGCAAAGGAGTGAAAGGCACAGAACAATGGAGCACATAATGAAGGTTCTTCCTGCATAAATGCACTCATTTCACTTTATGCTTCTGGCCTACCATGGTTTAAATTGATAGTGTCCCTCTAAAAGACTGCTTTTCAAAAATCAAGGAACTAAAAAAAAAATTCAAAAGAAGACAACACAGCCTAAACCAAGTTATTCTTCACACATATATGAAGAACTCTCTGTATCCTATGTGCTGAAGGGTCATTTAAATGTCTGTTATTTTAACCAAGTCAATCAAGGATTTTTTGGTTATACCCTACCTACACAACTGCTGTGATTATACGTTCCCTTAGACATACTGCATACAGTTTATATATGTGTATACACATATACTCAAATATGGAACAAACAGATTGCAGCCTCAATCCTATCAAAACTTACCCAAGGGTGTTGCCTGCCAGTCTGCCCAGAGTTTCAGAACCAGACAGAAACCATGGGGAGTCACTAGTCCTGCCTGGCCTGGATGTCCTTCCTGCCCCTGAGCCACTGCTCAACTTTGAACTGAAAGTAAAAGATGGTAAATCAGTCACAAAACAATCCCAAATGGGTTAAGAACAAAACCTGGAATCCCAGGTTGAAATTCTCAGGGACTTAGTCTGGTAACATACCAGCTTAAGCAACACCCTTGGGGAATATTCCAAACTAATCTAACTGTATATTAAGAGGTACACTGGAAAAAGAAAGTGGAAAGCATGCCTAACTTAGGTACACAAGCAATCCAAAACAGCACAGTTGCAAATACATATTAAGCTAATTAGTGTTTGGAGTTAGCAACTGTGCTAAGTTTTTCATTACTGTATATGTACAAATTGTAATCAGCAGGTGTTCTACCTGTAAACCTGAGCCTGAGTATGCTACTTCAATATTAAGTGGTTTAAATTCAAATGTGAACTGTTAATTAGTCCTATGAAGGGGGACTTACCTGGACCAAGGACCACAGGTCTAGAAAGTGAGCCTTGCCTGATGGGACCACTTTCAGACTGGATTCTACATTAAGCTTAACAGTTTAACAGCTTCTTTCTTAAGGATTATTTTTGGAGTAGTTTGTTTCTTGAAGTTAAAGAGAGCCTGTCTCACTTCTTTCAGAATCACATATACTATTTCTCCCTACACCAGTTTGTCAAGCTAGGCTGTTTGGCTGCATAACCATAACCATTGCGTCTCTACTCAAAGTATCCACTCCAAAATCTACTTTGAAAACAAACAAATAAAAACAAAACCAAAAAAAGCAGCCAAGCTGCTCATCGAGTTCAAAAAATATCTTAGAAGAAAAGCATTTCTTACCCATCACTATTCTCAGGTTTACCCAATTCCAATCTGTCTGGTTGAACTGAAAAACCAATCCTGCAGACTCTACCATCCTGTATTTAGAACAAGAAAAGCAAGTGTTCAAAACTGAAACGTAAGTCAAGTTTACCACAAAAATTAAAACACAAGTCTTCAGTTACTGAAGAGCATTAATCAATTGAACGTTAGAATAACTAATTTTAACTGTATGATTTCAAGTTTGAGATCTGAGAAGATTTCAGCAACTTACCTCCAGGAGAAATGCAGCGTGATTTGGTCCCACCACACACTGTTTAATAGTGGCCTGTTCCAATACATTCAAAGGCGGGTGGCTGAAAATAAAAAGTGAGAATTTACACATTTTAGAACTTTTGAAGTCTGAAATAAAGATATAAAAATAATATTGTGCATGGAAGGAAAAATGTGTAGTGGTGGTCACCAATACAAGAAACTTTCAAAAATGACTAAACATGCATTAATTGAAGCACACAGCACATAAAATGCAGGAGAAAGATCTTAAAAGGTTTTCACGTAATCTGATTGGCAATAAACAACAGGGTTTATACCTTATATTAAGAAGTTATTTTGTAATTAAGGTACTAATAATGTAATTTATCATAACTGAGAACCTCCCATTTTCTTTCTGTGTTATCTGAACTGTGTTATCTGCAGCATGTCTGGACTTCAGTATCAGTAGCATTTCTAAGGATTTCTAAGGCTTCATCATCTACAGTACAATCATCTGCTTCTTGTTGCTGTTAGAGAAGTTGTACTTTCTTAAATGGCTTCCAGTAGCATGTGATATGCCTTACCTGTTTAAATTATATTTGTTCAGCTTCTCTGAAACTTCCCTTAATCTGAAACAGAAAGGAATGAAGCTGTTATTTGATGACATACTCCACAGTCCACAACATCCACTCACACAGCGTATTTATGATGTTATGGGAACAACTTACCACCACATTTATTGAAGTTTAATATAAATACTACTTGGTGCTGAGAGTCTGTTTAAGAACTGGATAGTATTCAGCTTCAAATTTGGTTTTTGTTTTGAAGGGTTTTTGGAGTTTTACCCTTGCCAAGAATGAACATTTGGTTGCATTTCTGTGTGTTTTGCAAGTCACTATCAAAAACCACTACTCTTGCCTTGTTACAACCATTTGCAACTTCATGCACAAAATAAACATATAAAGCAATGACCATGAACTGCAGATCTACTTGTATTTCCTTGTATAAGCTTGAATAAAGTATCCCAGAGGAGAAAGGATTACAATCTTCTAGGAAATCCAAGTATGTGTCATGTGAGAGCCAAATATATGACAGTAAATTCCCCAAAACAGAAAACACAAGGAAACAGATGAACAAAAGCCAAGAACAAAAGGGGTAAAAATTCTGACCATCAGAAGTAACAATCCACAGAAACATCACTATTTATAGGATTACATAAAGCATTACCTTTACTAAAGGTACACAACATCTCCAAAAGTTCAAAATATGAGAGCAGAAGAAAGGGCCAACCCAAGTACCACGCCTGCTTACAGGATACTGTATCCAAAAGTGGAAAGCAACAGAGCAATTTCTAAGGTTATTTCTAATCCACTTAGGAAAGAGCCTCTATGGGCAGCAAAGACACCAGAGTACTGTAAGGTAGGCATGTCAATTAAAGCTTGGGTTCCTTTCTTCCCAAATGAGACCAGCGAGCTGAAAAAGCCCCTAAAGAGCTTCCAATTACAGTCAGAGTATTGGTATTATATCAAGATATAAAACCAAGACAAATTCTGTAAAAATGGTGCAAGGTCTTTTCAATCATGAAAAATACCAAAACTGAGAAGTTTTGGTACCATGTTCATTCCAGCCTAAATCAGCAACACCAGCACTGTTCTCCTCTGCTTGAATCCATGTCTTTAAATCCATTATTTTTACTTGCTTCATTTCAGTTTCTACACACAGACTATGGACAACAGACTTCAGCTAGTTGCAAACTGTAAGCATGAGAAAGAAAACGGACTAGAGGTCCAAACAGTGAAATCTTAACACTATCAACAGTGTTTAATTCCAAAGTATTTGTCCTGAGGGAAAAAATTAAGAAAAAATCTTCAAGACCATTTAGAAACAAGGTATTTTATACTGATAGAAGTAACTTCAAAGCCCAAGAAAGGAAAAGTGAAAAGAAGACAGCAGAAAGGAATTCAATGTGTTTAGAATTGCCTTTTGCTATCCAAGCCAAGCTGCTGGTTTGTAAGTAGGCGATTTCACACTCCCAATTTCCAGCCACAACTGCTTCACACAGGCCAAGAGTACATATGCAGATAAGGTTTCTGTGAAGACAACCCACAAAAACAAGAGAAAACACAAATGTCCCATGCAGTCAGTGCAAAAGGTACCCCACAAGAGTGAACTACTGTGGGAGACTGTGGAATAAACCCCAAGCTGAACAGCTTACACTCCACACTGTATTATACAATTTTACAGAGCAAGCAGGGAATGCTGCATAATATTTGACAAGTTAAACATCCCTGAAGTTTCATGTCTTGAGTTTATCACCTAACAGTTTCTCACAGGAATCCTGAGCAGTTCCCCATTACATTTTTCTCCTGGCAAGCATGAGTAATACTTACAGAATAGGAAAACCTATCTTTAAATTCATCGCACTGCCTTTAAGACAGCAAAAAAAGTAGCACTTTACTGGAGATGGTTACTAGACCAGCCTATGAGCAACACTTAAAGCTTCCTTATCTGAGCCCTGGTCACAAGACCAGACCACTACCAAAGAAATAGACATACTTAAATTTGAAAAAAAAAAAAAATTCCTTTTGTACCTGTAAAAAATGAAGTAATAGGAAAGAAATATGCTCAGAAAGCTAAGACTTGAATAGTCAATGAATCCATGAGTAACATCAGTCTCAAGAGAGTGGGTCTATCTGCAACAAGCACAGGCCAAAAGAGATCTAACATTGCTGAAAAGAGGCTGCCAGCAATCTTTAATAGGAGGAAACAGATAAATGCAACAATGCTGAAAGTACTAAACTATTCTATAGAAAGAAAAAAAGAAATAAAAACTATCTCATGCCTCAACCATCTCATGCAACTGCTGCAACAGCAAAATTAACAAGTACTGCTGAAAAGCTCCTCTAAGTACACGAGGAGTTGAATTTGATGCAGAACACCACTGGAGCTGTTCCCTGCTGGGCTGTTGGTTCCACCCTCATTCCTCCCTCCCCTTTCTTGTGCTGGCACCAGCATTCACATGAACACCAGCCACCAAATCAGCAGGAAAACAAGAACAAAGCAGAAAGATGTGTTTGTGTATGTAGAGTCTCTCTGTGGAAATAAAAACCTGAAATAATCTCCTGCAGCAATCTAAGCCTTTCTACCTGCACAGTTGCAAGGTATTGTACCACTCACCCTCCGAAGGCAAAAGCTTATTTAAGGTCAGGTTACTTTTAATAAGAGAGTGCAATAATTTCAAGTGATGGTGCTCTGGAGGAAGAGGTACAGGCAGAGATGATTTAGTCAATTCTCACATTAAGGTCAACATTTTCACTAACACCTTTCAGTAGTAAAGGAAATCTCCAATATAAATGCCTCGACAGACTATGCTTTGTAAAGCTCTCATTAAAGGCAGTTAAACTATTTCAAAGGACAAAGTTAGAAGCAACTCATATTTTCATCACAAACATTTCTGAAGAAATCCACTAGCTTGGCAATACTTTTTGACAAAAAGTTTAGTGATCGCTCCTGTATCAAGACACACATTCTTTAAATATTATTACTGAAATTAATCCAAAAATAGTTGTGAGGAAAACAAAGTCTATTTGTCCAAGCCAAGTAAGGATTTGTTTAATTTCAAGTTTTGTAATTTCTAGCCTCTAGAAACTGATCAGAATAGAAGGTTATTTATGCTCACACACTAAGCAACCAAAAAGGCTCTAAGTCAGGTCTACCACAGCTCAGATACCCTACATGGCACTTTTATTCATCACAAGACATTACTTTTCTCAAAGATTTCTATTTCCAAACAAGTTTATCTCAGGACCCATCCTTCCATGGCATCTTGCTTTATAAAAGCAGATTAGGCTCAAAAATGCAGAAGAGTTACTCCATTCTGAAATACTGAAGGTAAATGTTGCAGAGGAAGGAAAGGTACTTCTTAAAACAGCTAAATAAACAAAATGTAAATCAACAACAAAAAAAAAAATGCAAAAAGCACATGCACACACAAAAAAAAACCCAAAACAAACAAAAATCCCCAAACCACTAAAATCCCCCAAATCAGCTTGGTATGACAAACAGCTTAAAGTAGGGAAATAAGAAATAAAGCAACTTGAGGCCTGGTAGGTTTTCTAAGTGATCAGGTCTCTTCAAGACAACTTAAAAGGTCAATGAAGCCTGTAAGCCAACAAACGTGAGACTTCCACACCAGAGCAGACAGAAACATGCAAGTACCACTAGACAATGCTTTTCCAAGGGAAGGCTAATACTACTAATAATAATAACGAGCAGATATCCAAGGGGACACACTCATATGACACATTTAAGCACTGGAGAGCAGTAATACATACCTATCAACACTTAAAAGGTAAATACAACCTTCATCCCCCTCCCTGAGCTGAGATCCTGAAGTGCTGTGAGCACAGCAAGCCAGCCCCAAGGAAGCACTCCTGTGCCCAGGTTAGAGGTTTGGCCCAGCAGAGCTGCACAGCCTCAGACCAGACCCCTCCCACCAGCCTGTCCTGAACCACACTGAAATGAGCTCCTGTGCCTGTCAGTGTCACAGAAACAGCCTCAGAAATGCAGAAAACGGACACCAATGAAAGGCTTAAGCAAATACATTATCTTTGTTTCCTAATCCCAGGATTACTTTGATGCTAGATGCTGTCAGTGATGTAAAGTCACACCCAGCTATCTTCCTTGCCACAGGACAGCATACAAAGGGATCCTGCCCCCGACTGCCATCTCAAACACTAGAGAGCAGCCTCCAAGGAGGCAGCCTTCCACAGC
This sequence comes from Cettia cetti, assembly GCA_013401135.1. NCBI lineage: Eukaryota > Metazoa > Chordata > Aves > Passeriformes > Sylviidae > Cettia > Cettia cetti. The sequence goes on along the minus strand of VZUI01036606.1, from coordinate 13,235 downwards.
TACACCCTTCTCCTATGGGAATAAATGAAGATTTAGAGTGTGCTTTAAATCATTCTGGGTAGAAAGTGGGGAGAATCCATAAAATCAAAGGCTGAAGTACCACACAAAAGCAGGCAATAAGATCATCTGTACAAAATAAAGTAATGCACATAAGGAAAAAAAAAAAAGAAATCCCAAGCACAAGTACAAAATAACAGGCTCCAAGGTAACCAATACTACTCAGCAAGGTAGTGGGATAACATGTTTAGACTATAATAAATACATAGATCACTGAAATGAACAAGATGACAAAGAAACCCCTTGCTCTACTCAGTCAGTAATCAGGGGAACCATGGCTTACACTGTGTCCTCTCCACATTTCAAGAATTATAAATTAGGACTATTTGGTTATTACGTATTAAACCAACACCTACTGCTCAGGAAATCCCTAAGCTGCAAATTCTTAGAAGTCATAAAACCAGCACCATATGTCTGCCCTTTTCTAATACTGTTCTCCTGTTAATCTAGCACTGGTCTCTGCCACAAACAGGAGGAAAATAAGATGGACTTTTTGTCTGACTTCAACAGCTGTTCTTGTATTTCACGGTATCAACCAACACAGGTTTACAGAACATGGCTCCCAAACTTTATTTCCTATTTTGTGGGATTGTCAGTTTGGTTGATAAAGGTAGTTCTGATCACTTAATAGTTCTCTCTAGAACAATGGTAACACACTGTGCTGAATCTGTAATCTGCAGTAGAATGCTAATATGGCAAAGATCAAACAAATTAATGTCCTGAAAACAGCTTTCTGTCACTGAGAAGTCTTCAGTGATTGCAGAATGAAAATTCTCTAACAGTAGACCGTTACTATTTAATGATATAACAACACTGAGGTAGATAATGACCTAAGTTGGGTATAAGATAGCCCACAGAAGGTTAAAGCATGACAAGAAAAATTAGCAAAAGTAGGACATGTATTTTAGTTCTAGTTTTAAGAAAAAAAGGGCAGATTTCATATCACTGCATAGAAGAACAAGGCAAGAGCAGTGTATATTGCCTAGCAAGGCTTACAGTGCTATGTTCTACAAAATCCTCATGCAGAAGCTGATGCTCAGGCTGGATAAGCAGACAGTGAGGTGAACCAAAACTATCTGCACATCTGGGTCCAGAGGGCGGTGATCAGTGTCATGAGGTCTGGCTGGAGGCCAGTGACAAGCTGTGTGCCCCACAGGTCAACACTGGGTGCAGCCCTGCTCAACATCCTCATTAACAACCCAGATGATGGAGGCAGTGGGCATCCTCAGCAAGTTTGCTGGTGACACCCAACTGCAAGGACTGCTGGATGCCGCTGCCACCCAGGGCACAGCAACCTCCTGCCAACCAAGGGGAGGCAAGGCACAAATCCCTGCACCTCAGCAGGAACAACCACATGCACAACGACAACCACATGCCAGAGACTGTCCAGCTGGAGAACAAGCGTGGCAGAAAAGGACCTGCAAGTCCTGGTAGCCACCAGGTGGAACACGAGCCAACATGCCTTGCAGCAAACAGTATTCTGGCTGCAATAAAGCACTGCCAGCATGCTGAGGCAGAAAAGTCTTCTCTTTATTCAGCAATCATGAGGCCACATCTGGAGATCTGGGCTCCCCACTACAAGAGACATGAGCATACTGGACTGAGTCTAGCAAAGGGACACAAAAATGATTAAGGCACTAGAGCATCTCTCACAAGAGGAAAGGCTGAGAGAGTTGGGACTTCAGCCTAGGGAAGAGAAAGCTCGGGGTGGGGGTGGGGGTATCTTAACATATATGAACACCTAAAACAAGGTAGTAAAGGAGACAGAGCCAGGCTCTTTCCAGTGGCACCCAGGGACAGGACCAGAGACAGCAGACACACACCAAAACACAGCAGATTCTGACTGAACATCAGGACACTTTCTTTGCTGTGAGCGTGACCAATCACACAGGATGCTCAGGGAGATTGTAGAGTCTCAACCCCTGAGAGTTACTGAAAAGCCATCTGAACACAGTCCTGGGCAACCAGCTGTAGGTGGCCCTGCCTGGGAATGGGACTAGATGATATACAGCCAACCTCAGCCATTCTGCAATTGATACTGAAGACTTAATGCTTTCAGGATGTGATCTCCACACATTTGACTTGAAGGCACAGCAACAAAAGGAAGGGATTTGCCATTGAAAAGCTAGGAGTTCATGTTTTGCTCTACAGAATCCGTCTGAGGTCAGTGGCACAGGATAAAAGTTACACCAATGAGTCAGGAAAGTGTCAAGAGTTGCACATTCAGTAAAAAATTCATGGGTACTTAGATATACAGCTGGAATCTTTAGCAGGAACAGCAAGACCAGGGGCAGACACCTGAAGAATTTGTGAAATGCCTCTAACTAGCAATGAATTCTTAAGCTGGGCAACTGGTTCTTCTAGCTCAGAATCTACTTACACCCCTTCTACAGATTTAAGCAACATTGACAACATCCCCCCTCTGAATAAAACAAACAAACAAACAAAAAAACAGTACCATAACTCCACACCACAGTGCAGAGGATGGCCATAGCCTAGCTCAAGAGGAACACAAAGTCAATTGTACTCTTTAAATAAGTAAATACCCAGAAGCTACAAAACAGCATGGCCCCTTTTCTGAAAAAAAGCTGTAGTTAACAGTCTGAATATGAACAGGAAGAAATCACAAATGGTATGATCCAGACAGGACTGCCACAGAGGAGTTACAGTATGCCTTTATGTTATTTACCACATTCTCTAGAGGATGTGCTAGTGAAGTATATCTACAGCTACAAGTTGCCTAAACACCTAGTGTTGCTTCTGAGGGGAAAAAAAGGGAAGTACACTATAAGAGAAAGGCTCAGACTCAATCTGAGGCCCTTTTATGGCACTAGATTTCCAAAAGTATAGTTTGCAAATACAGACAGCAATCTGTTCTCTGGTGCAGAATGCATCAACTCATCATTTTGTGCCCCACATTCTGTTCACCTGCACAAAGTCCTTGCAGCTGTTTTGTTTAACATTTAGCAGAAGGCTATTTCTTCAGCCAGAACACCACAACAGCTGCTAAACAACTGGATCTACCAACTCAGTTGAGTGCGTTCTGAATCTTAAAACAGTTAAGGTTGTAAGCTATTTAACTACCCATCGTTTTAGGAAGTATATCCTCTTGTGATAATAGAACACGAATAATGGGAATTTAGAACCCCGTGGTTCTAAATTCAAGAATACTTGAAAAATACACATGTGATAATAGCATGAGCAGTGTTACTACACTGAACAATAAACAAATGCTAGCTATCCAAATAGAGCTAGGAAGCTGTATTCTTGTTTAACTAGAATGAGTGAAAATTAGAAGACCCCATTAAGGCAAAAAAAGAAAAAATCCTATTTTTACAGTCAGAATATTGCTGTAGTGATTCCATTTAAAAAAATGCTATCAAAATAAAAACCCAGTCAGTGAAAATCATAGAACCTTTTTGTGTCCCACTGAGGTAAGATTGTTAATGCTCCTTCAGGAGTTCTTTACGAGCCACCAGGGAGGCTGGGAATTTACCAGCATACCAGCTTAAAGCCTGGAGAGCCAGTGTCTGGTCCCACCTGAGGCTACTGCAGGAACCCAAATCATCTCTTCACCATTCTCCTTCACTCTAAGCTTTTGACAGCTGTGATCACTTTGTGCAAAGTTGGAAAATGGCCTTTGATTAGAGCACTCAAATGCTATAAAAATATTTTTTTAAAGTAAGAACTGTCACTTTATTAATACTTTGTAACTTGACTAGAGAAAAGCAATTGTATGTTTTGTACAAGTGATTTTATTAAAAAGAAAGCACAAACAAGAACTGAATTCTAATTGCTTTACTAAGAAGTCCAACAACCTTATTCTCATTCTGAATTAGTTTTAGCAACAGGGAAAGATCACTTAGCATGTCCAGTCCTTTACTTGCTAATTCCTCCAATTCCAAGCCTAACATCACAGTGTTATCTGCACATCACTTTTTCTAACTTGCTAAAAACTGCCTTTTAAATACCAGACCTCATCCTCACACAGCTCTGTCTTCCACTTAAAGCACATCTTCAAAACCTTTCTCTCAGACACTGCATCTTTGATTTAGACAGGAATGGACTGAGGCCTGGAATAAAGAGTAGAGAGCAAGCACCACGACAGAAAAACAAGCAGCCAAATTGCTTTGTCCAACGCAGAGAGCAGGAAAAATACCTCTAAAGAAACGCCAGCTTCCGAGGGGCACAGCTCATCCCAACACTTTTTTGCACCGTCAGAAAAAAAGATTCTTTTTTCCATCTGCCTGCACCCCAGCCATGCTCCAGGGGCTTCCCTCAGTGTAAGCAGTGTTTTGGTTCCCCCAGGAGAACTCATGCAGCAGCACATTGAGTACCTCCTGCATCACATTTTGCCTAGGGCAGTATTACTTCAGGTAACAATTTTGCCAGATACAGATTCTGCACCACAAGAGAAAAAACCAAACTTTGGCCATTCCAGCATAACAGCCTGTTAGTCCTCAGCCTTCCCATAAGGAGCAGGGCATGTTACTTGCCATATTACCTTCTGCCTGCCCAATCTGCCCCACAATGACAAGATGTTATCATCTTCATCTTTTGAAAGTTTAAGTACTTTTAAATTACTGCTCTAGAAACAGATACATTTTGTCAAAGTGAGTGAATTGTGTAGACAGTGACTTAAAAAAAGGAAAAACTGCTTTTAATAGTATACTGTGGTCAAAGCTGAAGAGTTCCAACAACCTAAGAAAGATCTTCATTAAAGATCAGACAACAATAACTCACTCATACTAAAAAAATATGAAACGGATTAAAAGCCATAAATTCTCTTGAGAAGAACATATCTTGATATTTACTAGAGAGAGAGAAAAAAAATGCAGCTCTGACCATTTTCAGGTCAGACAGAGAAGAGCAAAAATATCATACCATAAATGAAAGAATAAATACAGAAACACACTTAAGAAAATTAATTTTGCAAAATGAACAAGATATTAAACTGATATCACCTTTACTGAAGGAAGTAACAGACCCCAATGGCTTCAAACATCAACAGAGTAAGGCATACATTCAACTTTATTCCCACAGGCAAATATTTATCCTCCACTTAAGTTTCTGGAAAAATGCTGTAGCATGAACATTTGTTTCTATTAAATCAATGTCAGACTCCACTGACACCTAGTGAAATTACAATTTACAGTAGAATCCAGAGATCCCAATCAAGATCCATTTCACTGTATCAGAACTCCCTACATATAGAGATAATCCATCCCAAAGGTGAAAAAGGTGAGAGGTTGAAGAAACATAATGGATAATAGAGAATGAAGCATAATGAAAGATGGCAAACAAATTTTAAAAATGCTGTTTTATCACAGATTTGGATTAAAGTAATCAACTTCTATTGCACATAGGAAAAAAAAAGACGACAAAATTAGCATGCAGCTTAACTAGAGATGATGGCCAACGTTGCAGAAAGTAACACCAGCAAGACTTGAGTACAGAGGAGTTTCCTTCTGGGCTATCTCCTAACAAATAGGCAAGCTACAGCTGCATGGGTATAATCACCCTTGGCTATTTGAGATATTTTGAACTGATTCATTTGACAAACAAAATACACACTCTCTCGAATGTGGATTTTTGGGGGCTTTTTTTTTTTTTTTTGCTGAAGACACATTTCACAAGATCTCCAGCAGCTTTGGTACCTTCATCTGCTGCATTACACTACTGTTGTCACAAATTAAACTGGCAGACCTCATGGCTGGCAGTAAAACGACAATGATAGTGAGAAATCCCAACACAGCTAATGTCCAAAATAGTACTAATCATGGAAATGTTTTCAAAGTTTTTTATTCTGCACTGTTTAATAAAACACCATAATGTAAAAACTAAATCAGAAAGATGAGACCAAAATATCTTCAGGCATCTTTTCTGATAAAAGGCAGTAACCAGTTTAATGATGAAAAGCTGTCCAAAACAACATTATAGAAAATACACATTTCATCTCCACTGTGGATGTAAGCAATTTGAGAAATCATCAACAGCAACTGGCTTGGGATTAAAAACAGTAAAATGCTACACTAAAAGTAATTTTTAGAACTGCAACAAAATAATCAAGTTGGGATGTTAAATATTCACTGTACCAACACGGATTGCTGCTGAAAAACACACTGCACCTTCAAGTGCAGCAGCTAGGATTTGCTGAAAGACTCAGTGAAGCATATTTAGCCCAAGAAATTCCCCTGACAAGTGCTGGGTGTAGCAGAGAGACTCGTGAGCAAAGACAGCAAATGTAATGGTTACATCACTCCTCACCGAAGCAAACTGGCAGTTTTATGTGCATGCAGATGACCAGTGCTCCCACCTGAAACCTTTCTACTCAGGTTTACAGTAGGTTTCAACTGCTTAGAATTGTCACACTTCATACCTTTGTATCAGTGTGGTACATAAAACAAAACCGCTTCTCTCATATAAAACAAAAAAAACTTCTTTAAATTGAAGCAAAATACTAATTTCCCTAGAGGGGAAGGGTAAGAGAAAACAAAGCAGTCTTGGTGAACTGCATTTTTTAAGCACAGAAGGACTTTTAGAAATAGAGCAGAGTGTATTGTCATAATAGTTCTATGTCAGAAAGAGCAAATAAAATCTGAAGTTCAGATAATTATTTCTGTAGTGGAGTAACTAATGCTGTGTCATCCTCACTTAAACTGTCAGGCTTAAGGCTTTGGACAAAATTCGTGTGTGCATCGTGAAAATTAGATTTGTGCCTTTATTTCAACATCTGTTTTCTTTAAATTGTTCCTCTCAATTTAAAATCCACTAACTACTGCAACCAGGTCTTGTCTTCACGTTTTCTCTGGAGCACATGCAGATGCCAACTACTGCAGTCTTTTATGTGGAGTTGTTTCTAACAGCCAAATCCTTAGTGGACTTCAATGAATTCAAGGTTAAAAAAAAAGTCTGTACAACTGAAAAGCACAAGCAGATATTTTGTATGTTTTTTTTTCCTGCATAAATGGCTGTTGATGCAGAGAAAGATAAAACAACAGTTTTTGCACTAAGCATCTTGCAAATTTAACTGCAAATTAGATTGCTGCTAGTGTAATTACTAAAATAAAATACCTTTAACTCCCTTCTTCATATAAGTTTCAAATACATAATAATTTAAGTCACAAATTTAATAAAGATTTACGTCACACAAAAACTGTGCCAGAACTGTGAAAAGGCAGCCACAACACACTGCAGTTTGCCAAGCTTAGGTACATGCTTCATTGTTTTTCCTCAAGTGTTAAATCATTTCTCATGTAAATATAATTGTGTACTGAACAGTTATCTACTTTAGATAGTTTAAGAAAGTGTCACAACCCTCACATCTATTTTTTTATTGAATCACATATTTGAAAAACATCCTACATGGTAGTCAGAATAGTTCATAAATACATACTATATCCAAGAATCCCTCAAATGTATGTTTTTGTTTATAGTTTTTAACTTTTACAAATATTTAGTGCCTAAATGTTGTTGACTGATACCTTACTGTTCTTAGAATTAAAAATGTTGTTCTCTGACAGCTTTGACTTGCAGTGACAACTTTATAATACAGCTAATAATATCTTAGTCCATTAGTCTTACTTTATCATTGGTCCAAGAAATATGCTCAAACCTTATATATGATTTGAGAAGGAAAAAGGAAGCAACATTTGTGCCCCAATTACTATTTTACTATATCCCTTGTGACAGGTCACAACTACTCTCAGCCCAGATCACATTCACAGTAGAGTTTCACATTACAGCAGCCAAAATAAACTTGCTGCTTTCAAAATGGAAGGAACTCAACCCTGCTTCCTCTTCCCCGTTCTTCACTACCAACTCTCCCTCCTGCAGCACTTTTCAAAATATTCTGATGTGCACCCAACAAGGAGATAAACCAGTTCAACTTCCCAATGCATTAAATTATATTTACTTCACTTTACCAGGGCTATCTTTATATCATTTTAGCAAGTTAAGTCAGTTTCCTATGGGATCAGAAACTTACTGTCAGTGCAAGGTAAGAGGTAGGGAAAACAAAACTCCGCCTTCAGAAGAGAGCAATTACTTTGACTTACAACATCTCAGGAAAGTTTCAGCAAAAACATTCACAGACAATTCCATATGTACTCTCTAAACAGCAGCATCTGGGGTGTAGCAAGCAACTGTAATCAGAAGAGGACCCTGGCAGAGCAAAGTCCAAAAAGGCCTAGAATACCGGCCTATGTAAAAGTAACTTCCATATTCAATCAGACATGAAGTAACACTGTAAATTCTGATGATTAACTTCCCAAATTATTGCTCTGAAATGACAACTGAGATCAAATCTTAATGTACTGCTGCATGTATGAATGCTGTAACACTCTATTACTATAGTGGGGGTGCAAATCTTTTGAGACCCAAACCATTTGATTTTTAAAAAAGTGTTTCCAACTATGAGTTTCATGATAATAATAATAATGTTATGATAGTCATACTGTTCCCTCCTTCTCTTCTGAAAGAAGACCATCTAAATTTGGTTATGCTTTCAAGAAATTAATCCTTAAACCAAATTCAACACTTCACCCATTACTAAAGTTTATCAAGCAGCTGTAAGTCAGGGAATTCAAATACTACATCAGTTATGGCTTCCCAGTAATTAAACCACATATTCCTGTTTGAGGCAGGCTACCTGCACTTTTGCTAAAGTAGATTAGGAAGAGTTTAAAGCACACCAAAATAAATCACTTAAGCTAAAAGAAGTACTGTATTATCTGCACAAAACTTGCAGATTCTCTACTTAAAAACACATCAGTTAATCCCTTCTTTTCCCCAACTTGGGGCAGCAATGCAGATCACACATAAGTAACAGCAGAGAAGTTCGTGCTCAGGCTGCCTTCCCCCACACAGGAGGACACTGCTGTCCTGGCAGAGGGGATTCAGGTCGTGCACTATCACTTTAACATTAACACTTTCATTATCAGCAGCTCCCTCTCCCTCCCTGGGCACTGCTGCTGCAGACGTGTGGGGCCAAGACACCAGCTCCACATCCCTGCTGGCTCCCTGCACAGCCACACCACACCCTACACCAGCTCCTTCCAGCAACATCTGCTTGAGATTTTTAACAGATTTGCTCATCAGTAAACGCAAGGGGGGCGGGGGGTGGCCTTTGCCAGAGCAGCAGCCACATATCCACTGATCACTTGCACAGTACCTCAAATTGATGTGCAGATTAAAAAGGTGTGTTCTTGCTAGGTACTTTTTTCTACATAAATTGATTATCAGAGAGTGCAAACAATGCAGGCAATGCAAAGTACACAACTTTAATTTTCAGTTCAGGCACGGTCTAAAGTAAGTAACATTCAAATAACAGAGACAGACACTGAATGTATAATTAAGGGAAAACAGAGTGATGTAAAGAACAAGATAATCCTTTCTTCTCCCAAAGCTGCCTCTACATACAGACTCACTGAAGCTTCAAATTAACTTTTCTCAGGTGTGCTCAAGGTTTCAAGGATGTTACTGCCAGAAAACTTAGCACATGACACTTCTAAACACTCATATTCAGAACAGCCTCTATTTAACCAAATTCATTACATCTCATCTTCAGGAGGAGAGAAAAGACCGCATTAATATTGTGTCAATGACCACTTCAAAAATTACATCTTACTCTAAGCTAGGACTTAAATGGTTTAGCTGACAAGAATTTTCTTAGTACAAGGTAAAAACCAAAGTCAAAGCTTTGAGATGAATCCTGTCCCTGAAGGTTAGTTCACGTACAGAAAGCCATTTATGTAAGGTGAAAGATTTCCCTTCTTCCACAGAGCAGCAAGTTAAACTGCTCCTGTGAGGTTTCATAACAGCCAAGAAAAGGCTATTTGTCATGGTTACACCCACTTCCTAACCCAATATAAAATTAAGAAATATACTAAGAATTTACTAAGATTAACTTATTTATGAAACTCTGTCAAACTTCCTTCACAAAGCACAAAGTTTCCAACCCTGAAAGAGGTGGATAGTCAACAAAATATACCTAACACCCACTGCAACAGAAGCTGGACATCTCTTTTTCAAATATTAAAGCCATTAATTATTTACATCCCAAATACTCTATGGAGTTGTTTCTCAAACTGCAGGCCACACCGAATTTTTCTCCCATTAAAATCCTCATATTCAGTCTGCAGACAACAAATTGCTTGGGGAAAATATTCCAAGTTATCTATCTTCCTTAATAAACTTACCAGAAAAACCTTAATTAACTCAGTTCATCCTAAACAGAAGCTTAGCCTAGTATCCATTTCAAAAGATGAATCCTAATACAACTACAAAATTAAGTATGACCTTGTCCTCTGTGAACTCTCCAGTGTCACCAGCTCCCAGACATCTGAAGAAGTCAACACTGTTTCAGCTTTTTGAGAGAGCACTAATAATTACCATCAGGGTACAATATTAACCTACATTTTCAAAAACACTAGCTAAGAAGTATTTTCAGATGATGAGTAGATGTGCTCAGGGGTCCTCTGATTATTTGTGGTTCTACAATTACTTCCTCCTCTTTCCTTCGGAGTGTTTTACCTTTCTCACAGTTGCTGCATGAATAAGTGTGGTAACAAATCACACAGAAAACCTAATAAGAACTGCAGAACAAAATGAGAGAAAATGCACCAAACCAAACTGGAAAAAAATACTTCCTCACATTTTATCGACTACTTATGAGCAAGGCAATACTCCAGGAGAAGGATGGTTTCAAAAAACACTTCACCTCCTTCACACATCTACATTGGTTATTAAGCATAATGCATCAAATACTTGCTTACAAAAATTCAAGTGTCCTGTATCCTGGACACACAAGGATTGCACTGATAAATGCCTTGTGTTTTAAGTGATTACTCCTTCGGTGCAGAACACAAATCCATTACTGAAAGCATACAATGCAGAATTATGATCCCAAAAATCTGATTTTGAGAAACAACCATCATTCAGAATACAGACAGAAAAAAAACCAACCCTGACTGACCACTGGCTGCAGCACAGACTCAAAAAAGCCTATAAAGTGGGAAAGAAACATCAAAGAGATGTGAGATGTTCCAAGATCCTAACTTCTATGAGTACGTGTAGGAGAATTTATTAAGCTATCTAGATCTTGATCTACATTGACAGAATAGTAATATGCAGCAATGCTAAAAATGATAAAATTGAACTGGCATTTCCAGCACATATGTGTGTTCCTCAACCCTACTTATGAATCATTCTGATTTCACTGCATTACGGGTTCTGATACACAGCTACTGCACTTTTAGTAAAATTACATTTATGAAGTCGAAATTTCTGACTTGCAGCTCAGATCAACGAGTCACTTGATTTTTGGGAATAGCCACTACTTAACAGCACTTCTGCAGCTTTCTCCATATTAATTACCACACATTTTGAAGATTCCTGTATCAAATAGTAGTTGTAAGAGCTGCTGCTGTGGTAAGAAGAAAAAAAATATTTAAAAATCGAGAAAACATTATGAAGACTGAAAAGGACTCATATTTCATATCAATATATCAACAGAAGAGGTAACATTAAAGAAAAAACAGATGAGTTTTCTCACTTGGAGCAAAGTGTGATAATTACATGCTAAATGTTTTCTAAGGGCCTATCAACATAAAAAGGAAAAAAAAGAAAACCCATTGGGGTCTTTTCAAGTTCAAAGCCCTATCTCTTACTCCAAACCCAAGCAGTAAGTGGAAGAACTCCTGGTACTGCACCATCTCTCAGTTTGTCACTCTAAAGGAAGATGGTCTATGCCAAAATTGAATGTAGTACCTATGGAGAAAGCAAATCAATCCCATAAGGACAGTTAGGCCTCCTAGGAAGCAAGATTCTGTAAAACGTATTATCAGGCTAAGGGGAAAAAAATACAGTCCACACTAACACACTTTAGGTTTTGGATCTGTTTCATCTTTTCTTTTCCCTGTGTAAGCATATAAATTGTGTAGTTAGGCAGAAATTCTGTCTTCAAAACTACCTATTTTCCTCATCATACACTCTCAAACCTCACGTGTTTTAGGAGGCATCTCAGCAAAGACAAGTCTAGGAAAAGTGACCTAACTACAAACAACTGTGAAGTGAGTTGGACCCTGACCTACCGGCAGTATCAAAACCAAGCAAGTATAACCAACAGCTTACGCTTTGTAAGACTTAAAAATACTTAAATATTGTTTAGAATCATTAAACAATATTTATCTTTAGTGCAAAAACACTTTCGGTTTCTATCCAGTGATGATTAAAGATCACGATTTATTCACACATAAATTTGTGAGAAAATAAAGATGAAGTTACTAGTTTTTAAGAATTCCTACATAAAGGCGCAGAAGTAAAATTTGCAAGCTATTACACACACCATTAGCAATTGCTACAGAAGAAATATTTGACAGCCACACAGAGCTGTCAAATACACGTCAAGCAGTGAAGAAAATTTGGTTCACGGATTCATTTTCTCTCCAAGCACTCCAGTTTCTCCCCAGCCTGCAATTTCTCTTCCCCAATCCTACATAAAGTTAGATGCGTGGTTTCCAGGCTGGCAGCTGTCATCCCCATCTCAGCCAAGCCGCACACCACCAGTGATTTGGAGATCGGGCCTCCTTTTGTATCTAACACCCGGTGCGTGAGCAGGGGAAGGCAGCGCACACCGGCGCAGCGTGTGACAGCGCTGCCGCCTTTATCCCCGCTCCCGTCATTCTCTCACACACCGCGATCCCCCATCCGCATTGTCTGCCTCGCTCCATCCCTGATTAATATGGACACGTCCTCGCTCCTCCGCCAGGGATCCCCGGGAACCCACTTCCTCGGCCAAGGATCCCCGGGAACCCCCTTCCTCGGCCGGACGCCGGGATTTCCCTGGTCGGCCGGAGCCCCCGCCGGGCCCGCGGCGAAGGTCGCGGCCCCCCAGCCCCACGCGGGGCGAAGTTGGAGGCGGCGGCCGCCGGGAGAAGCCGCTGGGAGCGGGGCGCCCCGGGACCCGGCGGAACCGCGGCCCGGCGGGGGGGGTCGGGCCGGACTCACTGCCCCGGGGCCCCTCCCCTCGCCCCCGGGGGGCCCCTCCCCTCCGCCCCCCCTCACCGGTCGTTGAGCTGGTCCTCGGTGCCCGGCAGCGGGTGCACCACGAAGTGAATCGAGGTCATGTTCCGCGCCGGTGCCCCCCCGGCGGCGGCGGGAGGCGGGCGGGCGGGCGG